>QZCP01000334.1:62753-138014 GCA_003956705.1 Brevipalpus yothersi
CTTCTCTCTCTCTCTCTCTCTCTCTCTCTCTCTCTCTCTCTCTCTCTCTCTCTCTCTCTCTCTCTCTCTTTCGTTGCTCACTGCCTGTCTGATTGCTGTCACTATGAAAAATCGGCCAAATAAGCCCAATAACCATAAAATTAGATCTTTACTGGTGCTAATTGATTTCTAACTGAATTACCCATCTGATATAGTGAGTTGATAACGAAGAAAAAAATCCCAAATTACTCAAATATTGCTTGATTTATGTTCCCATTTTTTTCTCTTCTTTCTCTTTCTCTGATAAACTTTATTTCTTTCTCTTTATTATTCTCTTTCTCGAATTATACCATGATTTAGCAAGATTGCTGCTAATTTATTGATCCAATAATTGCTCCCAAGAAACAAGATATGTTGCTATTTTTCTTCTTCTATTCCAATGTTTCAATCTGTTTCTTTCCCTCTTCTCCAATTTCGATACTAGATCTATCATGAACATTTCTCTCTCTCTCTGTCTCTCTCTCTCTCTCTCTCCTTCTACAACATGGTTTTCATGGTATATGTAGTTACACTTTCTTCTTTCCTCTGTATGCATATGTGTGTGTGTCCTAATTTTCTGATTGAAATTGAACACCTTCACCCTCTTCCTCCTCCCCCACACACACCTCAATTTATCAAGATGACCAGTAATCTTTGCCAAATTAGCTATAATTTTTGTAGTAGAAATATCTTAGTTCCTCATTCATACTCATTTCACCAATTTATTGGTCATCCTTGTGTGTGTGTGTGTGTGTGAAAAGAATTTGACTTTTCACCAAAAGAGAAAGATATTTCAAATGATAACAACAAATGGCTACTTAGAGATAAGTTTAGAGCAATTCTATTGATTTTGGAATCACGTTTCGAATGCTACAAAAAAGCATACACACATATTGAATGATTCGATTATATACTGGCCTGAATTCGAGATCCACTTGGCCGCAAAAGGTTTTCTATATACTTTTTTTTTCATTCAACTATTTGTTCACCTCAATTTCCGTGCTGCTGCCCATTCAATTTGATATCTCTTTTCTCTTTCTATGTCTGTCCAATATGTGTGTATGTGTGTGTGAGTGAGAGGGATCAAGAAGAAGAAAAATTTCAATTCAATTGAAAATTGATGTTTCCATCTGGGATTGGTATTATATGCCCCCACCACCAAGATAAGCAGGGGACAACACGATTTTCTATTTTTTCAAATCAGAACCCACTTATCTGATATGAATTCATTCCCATACCATGCTATTCCATTCCATTGGTGGACCCAAATCATCATCAGCCCACTAGCGATTGGAGTGCTAATGCAAATACGCACACACACATACACACATGTACACTCTCGCTCGTTTGCTTGTCATGCTGATCAGTTCTG
Organism: Brevipalpus yothersi; assembly: GCA_003956705.1. Lineage (NCBI taxonomy): Eukaryota > Metazoa > Arthropoda > Arachnida > Trombidiformes > Tenuipalpidae > Brevipalpus > Brevipalpus yothersi. The sequence goes on from QZCP01000334.1 coordinate 64,144, forward strand.
ATCTGTTCAATTCTTGTATTCTGCTGATTCTGAGTGTGATCATGAAAGAAAAAAAAATTAGGACAAAATTTGATAATCCCAGTTAATGTAGTGACCAGATAAAGTATAAGTGAAAGAGTTGGTGTAAGAGGGAGAGCGATAGAGAGAGTATCATGACAGATTCAAGTGAGAAAGGTGAAAGATAGAAAGAGAGAGTATGCATATTGGAAGAATATTTCGAATTTTATATCCACAAAATTGAAGTCAAGTTTGAGAAGTAGAGTGTGTATATAATGCACGTTTCAATATGAACTGAAAATAGAACAGATCACTTGAAATGTACCAGTTTGATGGTCACTTTCGGGTGTTAACAAGTCAAAAAAAATGGACCATTAATCTTGAATCACGATCATCTTCAGCCTCTCTATTACCCTTCTTCATAAGAACCCAACTGGCTTTCTATTTGATAGATATTCCAAAACTCCTCCACATGAATCGTCCATCTATCGTAATCTTCCATTTTCACTTACTGTGTGTGTGTTCATTTATTGTGTAGCTAGAATTCTGATGAAGATGGAGATGGAGAGCGTGATTCAGTTCATGTATGAGTGTGATTCCCGATAGTTTTTGATTATCAAAAGAAAGTGCCTACTTTGCTTGGCTTTTTTTACATACTTTCGTGATAAAAAATGCTTTCTTTTTTAGGTGAATGTGATTGCATTTATTGAGATTTTTCTTTCTCTCTCCAAGTTTGAATGAGATGTCTGGAACTCCGAATCTTTTCTTATCAAATTTATTCACTCCTATTGACACCATGTTTGTCAATGCCGGAAGAATTGACTTTTCTCCATCAGATTATTCAGGATTAAATTGCTGCCAATGTTGCCACTTCTGGGCCATCTTAAATTCTGGGAATTTTAAACTCAATCCATTGACAGTAATCAATGTACCGGAATTTTGTTATATATACATAACAAAAGATTGTTGTGTGTTCTGATTGAATCCGTTTCCATGTTATCTGTTATTATTATTGTTGTTGTCAATACCAATTTGTAGGCTAAACGTTTGAATCAAATTGACTGGAAGAATCGATCAAAGTGTCATGAGTTTTCTTCTTCTTTTTCTTTTTCAACACATTTTCAATGGAAAATCATGAAGAAAAGGAAAACAAACAGATGACTTTTAGGTCCACAAAAATTTCGAAATAAAAAGGTTGCATTACTTTTTGTGCCTTTTTATGGCATCATTTTGGCTCAATAAGCATCACTTGAAGTCCACCCAAACAGATGATGTATGGAGAGATGATGAAAGAGGCTCATCCACGAAACATATAATGTGTATATATATTGCCCATAACCAAAATTAGCTTGACCACAAGATTACGATCACGATATCTGATTGAATTAAGATCAAAATCATGTCATTCGATTTGAGCAAGTTTTCTGTTTACTGAATGAAGAAGTGCTCTTGAAACTTTTTCTATCCAGTATCAGGGTATATCTATCGAGTGTGTATTCTCAAGCTAATGTTAATCCATTGTTTTGAGTGAAACTCATGAAACTCATGAAACTAGATGTACTATTACCCACAAAACACTTGAAATAATGTCGAGTACTCACAATGGGCCTTAAATTATCTGAATTCTTTGCTCTTTACTCAACTTTCCCAATTCGGCAAAAATAGTTGAATCTTTCTTCCTTCCTTCTCTCGCTACTCTCTCTCTCTCTTTTGTACACATGTTTTGCTCCACTCAGCTCTCAATTTTGGTTGATCCGATGTAATTGATTCGATTCACTCTGATGACTGGCCTCCTTGGTGAAGCCTATTTGTCTCTGTCCTCCTCATCTTCTTCAGTGATCATCCTCTTCCTCTGCCTCCCACTTTTCATCTTCTTTTACTTCTTCTTCATACCCAACGCCCTTACACACTGAACAGGGTCAGAGAAAGAAAAAGTTTTTCATGAAGTTGATGTTCATGTGAGAATAGCTTTGAATCCTTACAAGTGATATTCTCTTTTTTTCGAAAATGATCTCTCTCTCACACCAATGTTTTTTTCTTCTCAAAGTACAATCAAAAAAAGGACTTGCTCTCTCTCTCTCTCTCTCTCTCTCTCTTTCTTTCTTTATTCCGTCATCAGTTGATTGTAGATCAAGATCCACCGACTCGCTTTAGGCCACTTTTGGTTACCATTCTCATATGCATATCAAACTGAGAGAGACAACAAAAACATCCCAAAACATACAGCGTTATTCATCCTCTCAAATGTCCAGTTCAAACATATAGTGGGCTAAGGTTACCATTTTCCCAGCATATATTGAATTTTGAACCTGTTCTCTGGTTCCTTGTATGTCTCTCCACTCTACACTTGACTCTCTTGTTTTGATTCTCAGTCTCTCTTCCTCTCTCTCTCTCACGTTAAGCAAGGAGTTCATGATTATGATGAAGAATAAGAGGATCATCTTCTCACAGCATCATTGATGTTTATCCTCTTCTCGCTATTCAAATTAGAGGGATGCTTGCCGACACATACACTCTTCATGAGTATACCACACGTCACACCTTCTAAAATACATGTATTTATGATCACACACACATATCCAACATTGAAGTCAAATCGAATTGAGAATATGGTTTACAGTTTACCAAAGCAAGCTGGCGGTGTTTGTATGTGTCTGAGAGAGAGAGAGACCGAAAACTATTAGATTGATAGATGATGTTTGATGTAGAAAAACAATGGAAGCCAGAGAGAGAGAGAGAAGAATATTTCATTTTCTCGCCAACATGTTTCTCATCTTATAACTTCCATTCTCTCTCTCAAATATTTTGGCAAGAATTTTTTGGGTTATCAAGTATAAGATGAAAGTTTTACTATTAACTTTTTTGTTCCATTCTCTTATACAAAACTCATTTCTTTTTCACTTTCTCCCTTTCATGAGGTATATGCACACATTTCGTGTGTTTCATATGAATTTCGTTCAGATTTACTGGGTGATACAGATACTGTACTGAATAGAAGAATGGATGATTCTCCATGAGATTATATACATATATCGTTTCAGTGAGCTAGAAAATATTGCTTCTATTTCGCTTAACTTTGTTATTATTGAAGTTTCGGATGTTGATACTCTCTCTTTTGCTCCATCTTCTCGTCTAGCCAATAATGTTGGTCATAATTTAAAACTGTCGAAACACATAGTGTTGTTAAATGAAAGTAGTATGCATGTTTTATATCATTCAGGATGGAAAATTTTCATTCCTTCCCATTTAATAGGACGTTTGATGGTTTAGTTCGATTATCATGAATTGAGAATCATAATTCACTGTTTGAAAGCTCTCTCTCCTCCTTTTCTAATGGCAGATATTACTTTTCCATGTTGATTATTCACCAGATGTTTACTACGGTTCTATCAGCTTATTCGAGTTGATTTAGTTTCCGTTATTCCATCCATCTGATGTTATCCATCAGTTCAATTATATTTTGTGGATAGTGTTCCTCTTTTGGTTGGTGAATACTTTTCAATTCAAATGAATAAAAAAAAACAATCAATAATATGAGAGAGAATCAGATTGAAGCAAAACATATGTGTGCACACATGCAAAGTGAGATCAATTTATTAGCATTGATGTGTTGGAAAAACATTGATTGATAAATAATAACTTGATAATATATGAATAATTTTTCACATAATATTATGATAATGTGTATATTGGCTAACTAATAATTTTTTTTCTCTTCATGATTACACATCAGCATTTCATTCTCATTCGAATGTATTTGACACACACAGTATTGGTTAACCTCTTTCACTTATACACTCAAAAGAACATCCAATAGTCAAATTATCTTCATCATTGGTGAGCAGCATGTTAATAATTGCTATGCGAATTGAGAGCTGATTGCTGTAACAATTAGAGAATTGCCTCTCTTGCTAACTTTTTTAAGCAGGATAACTGATTGAGAGAGTTCATACTGATAATGAAGAAAATGTTGGAACGATGAGCAGTGAGAGAGAGAGAATCGAATAGAATAAGAAAGTTTTTTTTCTTTTTACTTTTTTCTTCTTCTTCATCCTCTTCATCTTCTTCTTCTTCTGCGTGCCAATAAAAACTAGTGGCTCAAAGTTGTACAGGAGACGTGCTTGAAACTACCTCTCTTTCTCTCTCTCTCATCCTCATGATGCTGGCAATCAGTTCGAGATTGTGAATTTGATCATCATCAGCTGAAAGTGGTTTGTGCACTTTGATCAGAGGTCACATCACGGCCACATTGCTTGCTGAAGAATAATCATGATACTGAAAATGCTGTATGTAAAGATGAGGAGAGAGAGAGAAAATATTCTTCCTTCCAGCAACATGAGAAGAGAGTGAGATGAGAGAGAAGATGTGCAAGTGAAATTCATGAGCTTCATTTCACTCTTGTTAGCCATGATTCTCATGAAATTCACCATGATTATTGTGAATACACATCACCAGAATGGCCAATTCTTTCTCATTGAAACGTTATGTGGATAGCCTTTTTCGTTTTTATCCCCTCTTCCATTTTGTCGTGGATAGAAATGATAAAGATAAGAGGATGATGGTCATTGATCTTTGCATCCCATACATCTCAATCATCATCATGATTGGGCCATGTTTGTGATCAGCATCTCAAAAATCATCTCGATTGATGAGAATGAATATTGATAGAATGTTGTCATTTTTAGGCTTCTTTATTGTCCAATTGTTATTGTTACTTGATTGATCACACTGATGTTGGACTGTGTGTATCGTGTTCGATATGATCAAGGAAAAAGCTGTCCGATATGAATCTCAATATGCCTGAACCTGAAGGTGATGAAGAGAAAAAAGAGAAAATTCTGGGCTTGTATTTCCAGTCATCAAATTATTTTTTCTTAATCCAATGAACAAATGTATTCTATCGTGTTCAAATTGAATGGAATATATCTTACGGATCTTATCGATCAGATCAATCAGAGCCATGAAACATAATGCATGTATAAAAAAGAATATGTTATAGTGTCCCATAAAATGCATGAAGGGTTTTGAAATGCCTTGCAAATTGTGTGTTTGTGTGTATGTGTATGTGTGTGTTCGATTGAATTTTGATCGCTTGATGATTGAATGCTGCTACCGGGATGCAGATTGGTAGATCCGGCATTAAATGGGCTCTCCAATTCGACTTGATCCCCATGACAGTTACGAAGAAATGAGTGGAATAAAGAGAAGCGAAATGAAAAAAAAAAGTGGATCACATGGTCAGCCTTTCATTTGCATGGTGAATGAAAATTTATTGTTACTGCCTTGCTTGATACTGGTCAAACTCAAACTCGTACATTATTATTGTTATTATTGTGTTGCGTATGAACACTCACACATACACACACAGCATCGATTCATGATCATGCTGGTAGAGATGATAGTTAGCGTTGGTGTTGGAACCAAAACGCAGAGAGAGCGAGACTGATCTGATCTGTCGATATTATAATGATCACTTCACCCAACTATTATTATGATTGTGGCTACATGTCAACCGCTTGTTGAGCCCACCACTTTGTTAAGCCTCCATATTTATCGTTTGAATTCATTATTTTCCACATCTCTCTCTCTCTCTCTCTTTCTCTCTTTTCTGGACATTCTTACTAGAAGATGATAAAATAACGATAGATGGAGGAAGGAAATCAGAAAATGATACATGGTGGAAGTTTCTTCTCATCTTTAATTCTCTCTCTCTCTCTCTCTCTCTCTCTCTCTCTCTCTCTCTCCTCTCGGTCAAATTCATCATCATCACGTGCTTACAGGAAGTTACTGGTTTTAGATTCATAATTAACATCAACTGTTCTGCTGAAACATTGAGTCAGGAGTTGTTTTTTTTATAATTTAAAAATATTATGATGAGCTTGATTATCATCGTAACGTTGAAAAAGGCTTGAAAGTTGATGTTTCTTCATTACAGCTATTGCATGTTGGTGGATGTGTGTGTGTCTGTATGTATGTGTGAGTCTGTATGCAGATTGTGTTTTGCTTTTTGGTGTTTTCATATTTGCCTAATGATTTGAATCTTTTTTTTTCCACTAACGCAAGTTTCAATATATCTTTCATGGTATGTATGTGTGCAAGTGAGTGTCTATATGTGTGTTTAATTTATTTGGGCCTAATGATTAAACTGAAAATAAGTATCCATGGAACTGGAATAGGTTGATTTCGATGAATTTTTTCTCATCTCAGTCTTCCTCTTCTTCTTTCTCTCTCTCTCTCCTACTTTCTTTTTTGTAACCTGTAATTTTGGCAATACAATTTTCTTCTATTCTTACGCCTCTAAATTTGTCCTTAATCACACCACTAAATCTCAATCTTCTTCTTCATCTTCACTCTTTTTCTGATTTGTTTCTTCTTCTTCTTCTTTCTTTATCGTTCTCACTAATACAGTTGCCAGTTAATGACTCGGAAGAAGTTTATGAGAACGTCTCTCGTCGTTTTCGTTCAATGAGCTTATCCAATCAGATCTACAATCAAAAGATGCTACATCAACATCAACATCTGAATCTGAATCAGCAGCATCAGCAGCAACAGAAGCACTCGACATCAAAATCTATTCGTCCAAAGCAAGATGGAGATTGTGATAGTCTCAATTCTTCTGTATCATCTGTATCATATCAATGTAACTCTTCTTCAACCAATGGCCAGCCCACAGCATCTCAAGGATGGCTGAGAGGCAATTTTTTACGAGCCTTCAGACGTTCCAAGGCTCGTCCAAAATCTGCTATCGATTTGTCCACATCTCATTATGGTTCCAATGGACAATCTGTACCAACATCAGGCAGAAAAGTCACATTATCTAATCAGTATACAAGTAACCCTGCACAGTCTAATCATTATGCTAGTAATTCCAATGTTTCCAATTATGCCAATCTGGATGCTGAGATGATTCAACATTTTCAATCTCAATTGGCTCGTAAAGATGAACAAATACGTGAAGCCCAACAGGAAACACTCAAAGTTCGAAATCAGTTGGAAAGTTTAAAGCAAATCATTAACCAAATGAAAGATGAAATCAGTACATTAAGATCAGAAAATGAAAGCCTCAAGCAAAAAAACAATATGGAACGATCATCATCTGCAGTCTCATCAGAATCCAGCATTTCAGGTAAGCCTATCAGCTTACAATTCAATGTCGAATATTGTGTGTGAAAATTTTCTCAACAACAACCACCAAGTTTTACCAGTAATTCTTTTTCCGATTCTCTCTAAAATCATCAAAAAAGTCTCATAAGTCTCAATATCTAACTTAACACCTCAAGTGTGAATGTAAGCTCATGTGTGTGTGTGTGTTGTGCATCGACATTTTTATGGTCCAATCTCTTCACTCTTCCATCCGTTTTTGGATACTTGATCGACTATATATATATACACACACACATAAACTTTAAAACATCGATTGTGTCACTAGAACGGTTACAGCAGATGATCCATTAAAGTTGTTACCATGAATTGGTGCCGATCTATTGCGTGCGCCTTCACTTGTAACGGATGGAGGATGAAAGAGAATTGGTATGATGATGACGATTCTTTTTTGATGTGATGCATGAAGTGTGTAGTAAAAGTTTTTGCTGTTGTAATAGTAGTAGTAGTAGTACTACTACTAGTAGTAGTAGGAGTTTTGATAGTAGTTTTGGTGAATGAAAGGATACACAATCTTGTCAGTTTGGAAGAGAGAGAGAGAGAGAGAGAGAGAGAGAGAGGAAAGAAAAAAAGAATAGTGTTGATGATGACTTAAAATTGACGTTACAGGTAAAATTAAGAGCATTTTAGCGTTTCACTTGTGGGGGTGAATGAGAGAGAGAGAGAGAAAGGTGAATGTTTATATCAAGTCCTTGTACAGTTGTTTTTGTTTTATTGCTCTCTTCTGATAGATGTTGGTTGAAATTTACCAATTTTAGCACCCAAATGTCGACTCTGCATTATTCACTTTTTACCGTCTCTTGGGTGAGAGCAGAGTAGTGAGTTTTCAAATCAAGAGTACACTTCAAATTCAGTATGTTGATCTCAATCCAATAAGAATCATCATTATGTGAATGTATGAGGAATATTCTCTCTTTTTTTAGGAACTCGTACGTTTACGAAACATTTTATCTTCTTCCTGACTTTTTTTTCTCCCAAGGAGATGTATACACACATCGAGATGAGATGTGTGATGAGAAGCTACTTAATATTCCTTTCGTTGCCACGTTCAGAGAGTACAGTGGCAATGGTGATGATGGCGGATGATGTAAGTCAAAGATCAACGACGCTACTGGATATGTTACATAAGAAGAAGTTTCAGAGTGAAGTTGATGCTCCATTGCGATGTCTATGTGTGTGTATGTGTGCGTCTATGTTTAGATATTCGCAGAATTCCGCATCCTACTTTTTTCTCCTCATCTGTACTTGATAGGCCTGATGGGTATGTGTGTGTACACTCCAAGCAAGATGAATGATCTCCACTATTCGAATGCCAAATAATGGGTGTTCACCACGGAAATGAGATGGTAGAGATCAATGGGCCTGAATGAGTGGATAGAATGAGAGAGAAAGAGGCTGAAGAGACTGTACGAAATTCGATAGAGAAAATGATTAAGCTTGAGAGAGAGAGAGCAGCGAGTTTAGTGTTCAAAGATATTCATTGTTCTACTTGACTTGTCACTTAATTATGTCAAATGAATAATTCTTCGATTATCGTGGGAGAGAGAGGCGAGGGATGTAAATGACTTTGATGAAGGAGTATTGATCATCATCACTTTTTGGGTATTTATTTTTTTCCTCTTCACATCTTTTCTTTCTTTATATTTGCAATGATGTGCTTCCTGGGTTGACATTCCTTAGATGTTCTTGATCGTTTTGCCAAATTTTATCCAATTTTCTGTCAACAATCCTTCTTCGCCTCTGATTCCTCTATGTGTGAGAGAGAGACAGAAAGTCATCGTCTCCAAGTCATTCAAGGCTCATTCACCTTCTTTCATTGGATATTTTATCATGCAGAACAGTGTCAATTTATCTTATTGGCCATCAGTCTGGAGAAATCTTTTTTCCACTTCTAATCATCTGAACTTGTAGCGATAAGTTTAACCTCTCTGTAGTATTGTTCTTTAGCAGGCGTTTTCAGAATTTAGCCTCGTTTTATTCTTTCTTCCTCTATTCTTCTCATGTTTTGACAATATGGTTCCTACACACACACAACCAGGACCAAAAGTGGGAAGAATATAGTTCTGTTTCAACTGTTCTGCTGGATAGTTGTGAGAATTATCCTGAAAACTATCATCCCAACCATTATTCATGAATGAGATGATCGATGATAATCTGTACAGCATGAATTCGATTAGTTCACGAATTTGTTTCCTATCTTTCTCTCTTAAGATTTGAACAATACTTTATCAGCCATTCATTCATTCACTCTTGCTCATCTGTGATCATTTATTTGAAATTGATTGTCAAAAGAATGCACGCCACACGAAACTGTGTTAGGTGAGCTATTTAATTATCTTTCCATTTCTTTTCAATTGAGGTCAATACATGTTGATGTTGGGTGACAAATATTATTCTTCTTCTCATTCCCGAAAAAAAGGAAAATATTCAATTCCAGCCAAACTCACACAAATATGCCATTCCGATAGAGTTCTTAGACCTCTTGCGTGCTGCTTTGTTATGGGGAAGAAAAGTGTTGATCATCAAAATAAAATTCTATGATGCTTGGATGAAAGAGAGGGGAAAAGAATCTTCTTGAGTAAGGAAAAAGGAGGAAAAAAAAGAGTTCTTCCGGAAGAAGTGATCCTTTTGATGCTGTAGAAGTGATGATGATGGAAAAAAATGATGATACTATTGTTATTACTGATGAATTTAATCTCACCTTCGCACGTCTCCACCCAAATGTTGCTGGAAAAATGAATTAAGTCAAGATGATTGAGTGGAAACAATCAAGAAACACACATACGCATACACATACACCAGAAGAAAACATGGTCTCACCTGTACTTATCTGACCGAAGATATGAATGAAATTTTCGTGCCCTATTCATCATCATGATTTTGGTGTTTGTATTTGTGTTTATGTGTGTGTGTATGTGTACATATATTCAAATCAAGTTAACATTGAAATGTCCTTCGTAGAAGAAAGGGTATAGAAAAAGAATATGCGTGCCAATAATTATGTTAGTTTCTTATGTATCGCTTTTGTAACGGTATTATATTTTATCAAGGATTGGCATGATTTTGGTTACTCGAATTTTTTTTTTCATTTCTTCATCCATACTTGATGAATAGCCTTCAAGTGTGTGAACCGAGAAAAATTCACTTCACGATCTGATGTATCCATTAATGTTGATAGGTGTACAGATATATTTATAAATATACACTTTTTTCTGCTAGGCTATTCAATCTGATTCATTATTGTTCCATTCTCATCGAATAATTTCATGAGCATTGAACATTTGAATAGATATACATTCTCTTCTCAATGATGGTCATCAAATATTGTGAATGTGAAGTCTCACCTACAATTCGAGATAAATTGAATCAAGAATTAGTAGATGGAAGTTCCTTGAGCGTGTACAAATTCACCTGAAAAAAGAGAATTGATTACACTGTTCGAAATCATCGTGAGACCAATGAACAGCATATCGGTTATACGTTTCACACCAGAAAACATGTCATGGTAATCATTTTTCTCAGCACAATTGATCGAAATCAAAAAGCATTCGGAAAAAAATTCTCCTCCAATATTCGACATTGATGTTGATCCTATTGAACAATTATCTAATTTTCATTTCACTTCATCCCATACGCTCACAGGTCAATTTGGTTCATCCAAATCGGAATCCGAAAGTCATCATCCTTCCTCAAGTGGCCGAAGTAGCACTCTAGCACCTTCTTCCACCGCAAGTTCTCTCACAAGCCCATCAAGCTCCACCAAATCATCGCCAACATCAGTTAGCACCACACAATCAGCGAATCAACATGCCTCGGAAGCACCAGCAAGACGACCAGTGATGATTCGTGTAGGCAGTCAATTCATTGGCACTTTGATGATCTCATCCACCACCGGTTGGGACGAATTAGATTCTATGCTGATAGATTCGTTCAAGCGTTTTTACGCTCAAATTGCCAACATTGATCACATTTCCCACTATTTGGTCGGAATCGAAAGACTTCAACGCTGTCTGTATGACAATCGACCCTTACCGTATATGCTTCCCTATGGATATCTGGTTGAGGATAACATTATTGTAATTGTTTTGCGAGATGATGCAAGAATGTGATCCAAAATTTGAGGATCGAGGGAAAGCAGACCATAAAGTTGGGAAAAATTCGATTTGCTGGTTCCTATCAGTGCATTTCGATTTGTTTGAGAATTTTCTTTTTGAAATAAATTTTTCAATTGAAAGCAAAAAGAAAAGGAGTTTACTGATGTCCTTCTGTTTTGATAATGCAGATGATTTCGCTATACCGTTGATGAATATCTTTGGTAATAATTGATATCAAGTGATTCAATGCTTTTCACCTGAGTGTTCATCATCGGTGAATCTTTTTGTTTCCCTCTCTTTCAAAATATTTGGTGAAATTTAACAATATGAAATTGTAATACAATCAGAGTGGGCTAGCTCTTCTCTCGTTTCAAATAAAATAAATTGTATTAATATCGATAACATTGTTCGATGAATTTACACTCACCCTGTTCACAAATGGTCCATCAAAATTTTTTTTTAACACAAATTTTAGATGATTTCAATCTCTATACTGCAAGAAACTCTGCAATATCCATCAAACCATGAATGAAACACATATCAATCAATTTTGCCAAGGATTGAAACATTCTACTCGTGCCTCTTGGATGAATTTCTAACATCAACTGACAAATCAATTCCACTTGCCTAAAGAGTTGCAGTTTTTGCTCCTATCCACTGAGCCTGACATAACGGGCTTTGAATTATCTGGATCTTTTTGGAAATCTATAAGATTAGTGCATTTATCGCTCTCCAAACGATCCCTCATTACTTGTCAAATCCATTTTATTAATGGTTTAAATTCCATGAAGAATGAGTTGCCCCTGTTAACACATGGAAGCAAGATAAACCCTTAGCCTCACCAAACCTCAGATTGAGGTATGGACAATTGAATAACTCACGATCTGAGATCAGTGTGAGAACCTATTGATGGAAAGAAACCCAGGGAAGTAAAATAATGAGAAAATTTAGCTTTCTAAATATGGAAAACAGAGGGCTCATTCATATCACTCGCTTTCGTTCAATGTTCAAGGTATAAAAGGCATTGTACTAACAAGAAAAACACAGTTCAACGAAGCTTTCCAAACAATTCAATTCAATTCATATTGTGAACCCGACCTTATTTTCTTAATCCTTATCATTCAAATTATATTTGTCTGAACGCAGTGAAGACTCCCTGGAGAGACAAAATTGCACTCTTTGTAACTTCATTTTCTCCTAGAAGCAGTTGTTCGATCTTCATGAAACTTTGCATATGAGTCCTGTATTATCTGAAATTGTGCATTACGTTTACTGTTTCAAAAAAGTTGGTCCCAAAAAAAAGTTATGAAGTTTCGAATTTAACATGGGATTCCCCATAGGAGGATTCTGCTGATTGTATCAGGCCTATGCAATCAAGCAGAAGGTTAGTTGAGTCTTGGTTATGGACAAAGATAACGCCTGGGAACACTGAAGCTACCAGATATAGGTTAGGTCACGTCGTGGATACGGGTCGGAGCTCGTATCCACGTGGAACAAACCCATCAAACATTGGTCAGGTCATGTCATGACAATGGGTCAGAGCCCATGCCCTCTCATGTTATGTTATGTTAGGATAGGTTAGGTTTGGTTAGGTTAGGTTGAGGTCAAAAGTTGGACTGACAAACCAAATTTTGATAATTATTGGACATTGGACATGACCCATCGAAAATAGGTTAGGTCGTGTCGTGACAATGGGTCGAAGCCCATACCTACGGGGGACAAAGCCATCAAACATTGGATGGATCACGTCGTGACAATGGGTTGGAGCCTATGCCCTCTAATAATATGTTATGTTAGGATGGGTTAGGTTTGTTTAGGTTAGCTTATGTAAGTGATGGGGAGGATCAATTTCATTACATGAACTCTCATCCGGTATCGGAGGAGACCTATCATAACAATTCATACGGCAGCGTTCAGACCCGGGTTGGTGACCCTACTAGTAAATATAACCATTATTCTCGAGTTTTGATTGGGAATCAACTGACACTCTTAACTCGAGTTGAATATCTTGCTCTGGGTGCGAAAGTTGAGTGGAAACAGTAATTCTGATTATTTTATCTTCCGCAAGACCGTTTCCGAGTAGGTTTTAGTGATGGCAGAATCATACTCATATACTCATATACTCGAGTATTTTCGGTGTAATCGATACTTAAGTATTCTGAAGATATGAGTACACTCATTGAGTATTTTCTGAGTATTTTTGATTTTTCTTTGTTGATGGGCCACAGTCCAGATACACGAACACACACACATCACCGCCACTGTCACATCTCCACCACTGCCACATCTCTGCCACTGCTACATCTCTACCACTGCCGCATCTCATCATACCACATCATCTTCCCGCGACACATGCACACACACAATCAAACACGAACTCATCTCTCTATCCATCACATTATCATCATCACCATACACACACAAACTCATCTTTTTCTCTCTCTCTCTTCCTCTTCATACACACATTCCCTCTCTCCACACGGGAAAATGGTGAGATTCTCTCAGCCTTTGATTTCTCGCTCTAATTTATACTTTTACTTATTCTCAGCCTACTGGAAGCGAGGCATGGGATAATCATTCCGAAAAACTCGGTGAAGGCAAAGCAAGATGCAAAACATGCTTTGAAACTTATGAATATGGTGCAAGTACATCGAACCTGATAAAACACTTGAAAATTCATGGCGAAAGTTTGAGTGATAGGCCGAGTAGTCAGGCATCAAGCAGCCAAGCATCTTGTTCAAACTTTCCATCATTCAGCTTATCATCTCGAGTTTCGAGTCAGGCTACAATTGATACTCTTTTCTCTGATCAGGAACCATGTTTGAGTGGGAGTGAAAAGATGATGATAACGAAAGCCCTCGCTGTGATGATAGTTGAACACAATTCACCGTTTGATCATGTTGAAGGAGAAGGTTTCAGAAATCCCTTGAGAGAATTGGTTCCAAATTTTCAAGTGTCTGTTCGGAATACTATAGGAGAAGGAATCAAAAAATTATATCTGCAATGAAGAGCAAAGGAAATTCAAGAGGTTTCATCCTTGACGAGTATCTCTTTCACTTTCGATGGTTGAGAGGATAATCAAAATAACATTTCATACCTTGCTGTAACAGGTCACTATCAAATGAACTGGCAGACGAAATCTGTGATATTATCATGCTGTCATTTTGAAGAGAGACACACGGGAGGAAATTTAATCATTGGTTTGGATGAGTTCCTCGATGAGTGGAATTTGGGCAAATGAAAAATCATAGCCTGTGAAACTGATGGGGCAGCGAATGTTGAAGCGGCTGTGAGAGACTGGGAGAGAGAAGCATATTGTTTACTCTGCTCATTCCTTGAATTTTGTGGTAAAAAACTCAATTCAAAGTGTGGGTAACTTCAATGAGATTGTAAAGAAAGTTCTGAAAATTGTTCAATTTTTCAAGCAAAGTGGACCAGCTGCTGATGAGCTCAGGAAGCTCAGCTCCAAGACAAAATTTTGAGGGTAAAACAAGATGTTGAAACTAGATGAAACTCAACCTATATCATGTTGAAGCGATTTATAGGAATTCAGGACTCTATCAGCCTTGCATTATCTCGATTGAATGATCCAAAAACACTCCAACCGATCTTTGAATCTGATAAACAGGTCTTGCTTAATTCTTTCAAGTTATTGAAGCCTTTCCTCTCTGTTACTGAGAAAATGTCAGCTGAGAAGAGGGTCACTCTGAGCGAAGCTATACCAACAGTTTACTATTTGATCAGATATCTTACAAATACTGAGTCAGATTCACTGACTCAGACAAGCTTATTTTTGAAAGATGCTCTTGTCCAAAATCTTGGAAATAGGTTCAGAGAGATTGAGAGTAATGATGTTTCAGATATTGCTATTATACTCGACCTTCGCTTCGAAAAACTCTATATACAATCGTCGAAAGCCCTCAAAATTGCCTTGGATACGATCAATAAGTCATACCTTCCTCACCACCTCCTCCTCCAGAAAGTGATGACGAGATGGAAGAAGGTAATCTCTGACAACTGTATGAAGAAGAGATCAGCAAATTGCAGGCTAGTTGACCAAAAAAAAGGGAATCGGGCTTATCCTCCAAGTTCACAGAGTATATTCATGCTGATATCAAGCCTGTGAAAACGGATTCTCTCCAGTATTGGTCAAATGCAAAAAGTGGTTACTTGGAAATTGATGAGGTGGCAGCCAACTTTTTGAGCATTCCAGCACTCTCTCTTCAAAGTGAAAGAGTTTTTTCTAAAGCTGGATAAACTATACCTGAGAAGCGAAATACAGGGTGTTCCAGGATTAGCTGCATTTTTTTTGATTTAGTATCCCTGCTCTTTTAAGTGAGCAAGATAGCTGAAACTCAGTGATCATACACTAGGAAGCTTCAGAAGTTCTCACATGAAAAAGTTTGCGTTTTCGTCACCATGGAAACAGTTGGAAACATTCCAGTGAGCTGGAAATTAACATCGGAAATTCCTCCCAATTCTCGTGCAGTAATTCTACAGAAAATGTGTGCTCAGAGATTTATTGAAGCCCGTGTCTGGGTCACTCTCCAATATCATGTGAGCCAGAATGCTGCCGAAGTTGTGAGAAGATTTCGGAAAAATTTTCCGAATCATGAACCATCCCCTTCTCCTCACACTGTGAAAGCAATTTACGAGAAATTTCTCGAGTGTGGAAGCATTCTCGACATAAGGAAGGGTGTGGTTGGGCGGAAAGCTACCGCAACCTCTGATGAGATGGTGAGTGAAGTTGAATGTTTTTCCGAAGAAACAAGCCATCCAACGATCAGAAAATGTGCCGCAAATGTCGGAATCTCTCCAACATCCGTCTGGAGAATTCTCCATAAAAATATGGATTTTAAGGCTTATAAAGTCAGTGTGGTCCAGTTGCTGAAAGAGAACGACATCAATGCTCGAATAACGTTCAAGACTGAGATTCGAGAAAAAATTGAGAGAAGAGAGATAAATTTGAACAAAATATGGTTCAGTGATGAGGCTCTTTTTCATTTGCACGGTTATGTGAATCGCCAAAATTTTTCAATCTGGGGGACGGAGAACCCACATTGTGTCGTCGAAAGGCCACTCTACCCAGATTATTTGACAGTTTGGGTTGCAATCAGTGGGACAGCCGCCTTTGTCCATATTTCTTCTATGAAAGCGTAAATGGTGAAAGATATCAGGACATGTTGGAAAATTATTTCTTTCCAGAGACTGAGAAGAGAGGTTTCATTGATGAATTTTGGTTTCAACAAGACGGTGCAGCACCACATCACACCAGAGAGGTAGGAACTCTATCCGTTCGAGGTTCGGTGACAGAGTTATTGAACTAGGATTCGAGTCTGATGAGGGGAGGGAAATTTCATGGCCACCACATAGCCCAGACCTGAACCCGTGTGATTTTGCTCTGTGGGGCATGATGAGAGACCATGTTTATCGTGAGCAGCCAGAGAGTCTCTATTACTTGAAATCAGCCATCGAAAGTTTCTTCAACCTTCTCGATCACCCAACCCTAGAGCGAATTATGGCCGACTTCCAGAAAAGAGTCAACCTCATTCCCTTAATGGGAGGAGCTCACTTCGAAAACATCATCAACTGATACTTTTGTAATGCCCTATCGATTGATAAAGTTTCAGCTCTCTAGCTCTCTCTATCAAGTTTTTATAATCAATTGAAAAAATGCAGCTAATTCTGAAACACCCTGTAGATTCAAACCACAGCTTGTCAATATAATTCTCTTCCTCAATTCACTGCCAATTGATGATTCGAAGATCTGTCTTGCTAATTAAATTGATTTCTTGATGAATCTCTATGAATGAGTATTCTTCTGAGTATTTATCGAGTACTTTTCTTGTATTTGAGTATACTCGATTACTTTTGGCATACTTGAGTACATACTCGAGTGAGTATTTTCGGTGTACTCAGTCATCACTAGTAGGTTTTGGTTCAAGCCCAAAAATACCTCTCGATACTGAGTAGGTGTTCTCAGTAGAAATCCACCCCTCATTTTGAATGGTACTGGTATGTGCTCCCTTGTTTCATATATGCTCTCCTTCTTTTCATTGTAGCATCATTCTGAAATTTTGCTCTCTTCAAAGTAAATTGACTGTATATTAGAGAAATTCACGGTTGATGGGGATGAGTTGAAGTGTAGACAAGCAATACACGAGACACACGAAAATGATGGTCAGTATGAGAGTTGAGACTGATTTACACCCTGATGTACAACCCTAAAAAAATGCGAGAGAAAGCGAAAATGGAACAAAAAGATCTGCACCAACTGCCACATTTCCCTCTCCTTAGAACATTTTCAATACATTCAAGCTTTTCGATATGCATCTTCACAAAAACATCGACATTGTATCCATCTGAATTGTGAAAATGTCCACCGAGATGAATATGCCTGTATCAATCAAGAGATTGATAGTTCATCGTCATCTTGATGATGGCCGGAATTGCGAAGCTTTGAGTATCATGTTTGATTTGAGTATCAAGACCATCAAGACCATCATATTTCGTTTCGAAAAGATTCAAAGTTTTGACAAACAGCCCAGAGGTCATAGACCAAAGAAATTGAACAGTGAACAGCAAGAGCAGTTGAGAGATTCGGTCGACGAAAATTTTCTCAAGACTTTGGGTGATCTTGCTAACTTAATCGAAGATAAGTATGAGATTGAATTGGCTCTTTCCATTATTCATAGCTACCTCGAAGGTCTCCGTTGCACAGTGAAACGAGTATCACTGGTACCAGAACGGAAAAATTGTCCGACAACCATTGAGCTTTGGTACAAATATGCAAGCGAATTTCTTCGTATGGATAGCGATAGAGAAAAATTTTTTTTCTTGGATGAATGTTTAGTGAGTCTTTCGACTCGGTCGAATTATGGTCGTTCTGTTCATGGTTCACGAGCCAATGTTGAAGTGAAAGAGATTAGAGGCAGAACCTATTCTGCTTGTGCAGTTATGAGTTGTGACTGCCTTTCATTCTACCAGGCTCAAGATCAAGCCTACAACATAGTGAACTTTGTGGATTACTTGCGTCAGTTTCTCGATTCACTTGACCAATTGGAAATTCCTCAGGCCTATCTGGTACTAAACAATGTGAGAATCCATCATGCTGCACTCGTTCTAGAGCTCATCGAATCGCGTGGGCATACGTTGAAATTTCTCCCACCTTACTCACCATTCTTGAATCCAATCGGAAATTTATTCAATTAGCTCCATTTCTATGTAGAGCAGCTCAAACTTGATACACCTGATGCCGTTTTCAAAGCTGTTGAACATGCCTCTCAGTGCTTTACTCCTGAAGACTGTTCAAATTATTATAATAATATGCTCGAATATTTGCCTGCTTCGATGAGCAGAATTGCTATTGAAAATTGAGGATTTCTCCATTGTGAAAACTGGATACATCATTCTTGAAAAACGTTTCACTCATTCCGAAAAACACTACATTCATTCTGGAATTTTGGTCTTCTCAAAGTGGATTGACTGTAATTGAGCTCCGAAACTTTGTAAACTGTCTGCAAAAGCTGTAGTGTGGTGAAAATTCAACCTTCAACGTTGTACTTCGCGACTTCTTCGAAAAATTGTGGTATCGTGCGATATTCTGTGAAAAATCCTTTCCTATGTTCCTATCTCAACGGATTATATTGATCCAAATGAAATTTCAAATATAAATTCTCGCTTTACCTGCTGTGATCAGCAGTGACGCTGTTTCGAAGTGCTAGAACACCCCTCAGAGTGTCTATATCAGTTTTGATATATACTTGTACACTTCAAGTATCGAGAACTGAAATAGTCATTGAAATCTTCTTGTGATTTGTGATTTATTTTTATTTGCTTGTTCATCCCTTTCCTCTCCCCACCTCTCCTACCGTTTCCTCGATTGATCTAATAATCTGATGCATCCCAAATAGGCTCATCTTTGGATTTTTTGCTATTAGGCTATGCTTGGCTCATTCCGCTTCGCTCCGCCTAATAGCAAAACTTGTCGCAAAAACATTCGAAGATTAGCCGAAAATTTCATTCATTCTGGTATAAAAGCCGTTTGAATTTAGGAGAAATTTCTGTTTGAAGTTGAATAAAATTCGTGATAAATTTCGAGTTCCAATGGGGAGGAACTTTAGGGGAAATTTTCTAGGTTACTTGGTAATAGATTGTTTTCTCTTTTTCTTTTCTTTATTTTTGTCTTTTTAGAGATTAGATGACAATGACCACCACTCCATCAGAACTCCCTCTACTCATCCATAATCGGTTCACTCCATCAAGCTATCCATATTCAGATGAATCCGATGATTACATGATTCCCAATCTATCTGATGAGTGCTCACCCTTTATAGGAAGATCAGATATAAAAGCTGCAGCACCTGATGAGATTGCGAGGAAAGAGGCATTGCGAGGCAGCGCGAAAGAATTTGGAGAAATGAGGGCTAATTTAACGAAGAGAGAAAGATTGCACTTAATAAATGCTCTGCCTAGAAGATTTTTGAATCAGCTGAGCATGCTGGAAGGATGGGAAGATGGATTTGTCGCCTTCGAAGAAAAAGCGATACATGAAGGACGTTTGGCCTCATGGACAAGGCAAAGGCGAGATACAAGGGAAAAATTTGAAGAAAAAAATTCATTTTATGATGCTTGCTCAAGTTTCTATTCACTCTGTATTCGCTATGATTTTCAAACATTTTCTTAATTTACACTCAGTCAAGCTAGGCTGAAAAAAATATTATTCCATTCTGATACTATTCTGTTTTCCCTCGATTCGATTTCACATTCACTTGAGCCAAAAAAATATTATATCATCTTTATTTCAATCTTCTTCTCCTTCATTGAACTTGACATTTACTTGAGCCAAGAAATACATTATTAGATTATCATTTTATCTTTGCTCCCATTTATTTTACTATACCGTTGATGAATATCTTTGGTAATAATCGATATCGAGTGATCCAAGTGAGTCTCATCTGAGTGTTCATCATTGGTTTATCTTTTTGTCTCCCTCTCTTTCGAAATATTTGATGAAATTCAACAATATGAAATTGTGATACAATCAGAGTAGGCTACCTCTTGCACTTCAATTAATAAAATTGTATTCATATCAAAAACATCGTTCGACGAATTCACAGTCACTTTGTTGACAGATCGTCCACCCAGATTTATTTTATCACGAAATTCCGATGATTCCAATCCTCATATTGTATGGAATTCTATGATACCCATCAATACATGGATCGAACGTTCATCAATCAATTTTGATGAAGATTGAAACATTCTACTTGTACCTCTTGGATGAATTTTTGACATCATCTGATTCATTCGATTTTCTGGACTGATTTTATTTGCCAAAAAAGGTCCAACTCATGCTCCCATTCACTGAGCCTGAAATAACGGGCTTTGAATTATCTGGATCTTTTTGGAAATCTAAAAGATGTGCACATTCATCACTCTCCAAGCGATTCCTCATCACTCGTCGAATCCATTCTATGAATGGTTTCAATTTCATAAAGAACGAGTTTCCCCTGTTAACAGATGGAAATGAGATGAACAATTAGCATCATCAAACCTCAGATCGAGGTATGAACAATTGGATAACTCACGAGCAATGGCAACAATTATTACCGCTGGAACTGAATGCACTGATACCTATAAGTTTGGAATATAAGAGGCCAGTTTCAGGTACCTCAATTGCAGGACCTCCTTGCTCACCGCCACATAGATTGTGAGATTGAACGGGCTTCATGCACCAATGGAAATCGGGATGGTAACGTTTATCACTATTTCGACAATTATCTCGATATTCGGTGGTATAGTTTCGAACTATCAGATGACTAGATGTGGTAAGTCGAGGCCAGCCAACAGTGTAAATCTGATCCCGTCCGGTGGGTATTGATTCCGGATATGGCCCACCAGGATTTCGTGATGTGAAATCGTAGGGTGGCACATCAAGATGAATATCTCTATCCAACCAAATCAATCCGATATCTGTGTAACTGATTACTGGTGAATAATTTTCCACTGTAAGTGGATGGCAATAGGTTTTCCATACAGTGAAGTTTTCATGATGTATCAGATTGTCCTTGTTTAGATCATAGCTTGGATAGACAATAAGATCATTGATTGCTAAGCCAAACCATTTTCGATGAATCTCATTATACACTGGTTCAACTATCAGGTTTCGTCTTAGAGTTAAGATCCATCGTTCATCAATTATGATTCCAGCACCATAGTGATTATGAGGTTCTTCTCTCAGTCTCAATGAAACAATCTCTCCAAATTGTCCGGGTCTCGCTTCCATGTTGTGAGGAAAACCAGGGAAATCATGGTTTGGATGACTTGGATCTGGATGATCATGCCATACTAATGAAATTTCCACAGGAGTTTTGTTTGGTGGAACTGGTTGACTTGAATGACTTAATTGACTCACATGGTTAGGAAGAGTCAGTTCAGATGAATATGGTCGATTCGGTGAATTCGGTTGATCTGGCTGATTTGATGAATTCTGTGGATTCAGTGGATCTGGTAGGCTCGATGAATAGGGACGATTCGGTGAATTTGGTCGATTTGATGAGTTTTGTGGATTCACTTGTTCGGGTGAATACGGTCGATTTGGTGAATCTGGTTGATTCGATAAATATGGTCGATTCGGGGAATTCGGTCGGCTCGATGAATTCTGGGGATTAGGTTGATTTAATGGATCTGGTTGATTTGGATAACTTGGTCGATTTTGTGAAATCTGTAAACTTGATTGATTCGGTGTGTCTGGTTGATTCTGATAACTTGGTCGATTTTGTGAAATCTGTAGAATTGATTGATTCGGTGGATCTGGCTGATTCTTTGAATTCGGTCGATTTGAGGGATTCTGTTGATATGAAGGATCTGGTTGATTGGGTGAATACGGCCGATTAGGTGGATCCTGTTGATTCGATAAATTCGGTCGGCTTGGTGAATTAGGTCTATTTGATGGATCCTGTTGATTTGATGAATTCGGCCGATTCAGTGGATTCTGTGAATCTGGTTGATTTGGTCGATTTGGTGAATTCTGTGGATTCGCTGGATTTGGCTGATTGGGTGCATCTGGTTGGTTTTTTGAATTTGGTCGGTTCGAGGAGTTATGTGGATTCTGTGGATCTGGTTGATTTGGTGAATTTGGTCGGTTAGGTTGGTTAGGTTGGTTAGGTTGATACGATTGATACTGTTGTTCTCCTATGGCTTGATATCTTTCAGTAGAAATTCCAGTTTTGAAATCTTTAATCGCTTGATGAACATATTCTTGACACAAAAGGCGAACGTTAGAATTGAGGAAACCAATTAAAAGAAATAGAAACAAATTTTTCATCTTACTGGCATCGTAAGCATATATTTTGAGTAGCTGTTTTCCAGTCGAAATTCTCGTCATGGAATATCTTGATAACGCTAAGCTGACGTGGCAAAGTCACTCAATCCATACGAATCATCAATGCTCAATAGAGAAAGTTCTCTTCAAATAATTGGATTAATTGTATTCAAAGTCTAGCAATGCTAACAAAGTGATGCTCAGTCCATAATTATGGTATGTTCTGATGTTCGAGGAATTTCATTGTTCAATAATTCAACTCATGATTTTCCGTGTAAAAAAGCAGAATTCATGCTGCAAAATTACACACATCATGCACCTTCATGGTTGATGATTACATCTTGTGGTAATTTCAAATGATCTACCGAGAGAATTATTACTTGATATCAATTTCTTGTCCACCTTTCAAGCAAATGACCAAAAAATGAAATGAATTTCTCTTCAACATCTTTCTAAGTAACTCAGTTATTTCATTAGTAAGATTCTCTGACTATTCTTATAGGTTATCAACAACTCGGATTATCTGTGATGTGTTCGGTAAATTCCAATCGGGCTATCGAACGAATCAACATCATCTCCTTGTTCATCATGTTATTCCTACTAGCCTAGCTAACTTTCGAGATTGTATTCGAAGGTTCCTGGGAAAATTCAACGGAAATCGAGATTGCAAAATAATCTCATATAACAAATAAAGCGGAAATTTTGAAGAAAACTCAACGAAAATCCAGATTATTGAAGAATCTGTAGTCTTGAATCTGGTGAAATCGTCGATACGCTTCTCGAGTGAATAATCTCATACACAAATGAAAGGGAAATTCAGTTCATAGATACTCTTTAGTCGATGAAACTGTACAATGCTTTGGAAATTATAATCACGTATCATTCAGTTCGAGGATTTATTAAATCGAATAAATTTTGATTCACCGGTCCATGTCCATTCCGATCTAGTTGAGAATTGATAATTTGACTTTACTTTCCAAAATAACCAAAATAACTCCAAGATACAGACCCATTCGCTGACACATGAGACACAGGAGACACCTGAGACTTTGAATCATCTGAATCCTTTTGGTGATCTAGAAGATGGATACATTCATCACTCTCTGTGTGATTCCGCATCACTTTCCGGATCCATTTTATGAATGGTTTCAATTTAATGAAGAACGAATTACCCCTGTTGATATAATGATAAACATGATTAACAATTCAAAGAGATTAAACTGAACTCGACATATAAACAGATAACTCACGAACAAAAGCAACAGTTGACATTGCTAGAACTGAAAGCTGTAATACCAATAAGTTTGGCAAATATGAGACCAGATTCGGACACCTCAACTGCCGGACCTCCTTGTTCACCACCGCAAATATTGTAAGATTGGGAAGGTTTCAGGCACCAATGGAAATCGGGATGGTAACGTTTATCACTTTTTCGGCAAGCCTCTTGATTTTCGGCCACAAATTTGCGAACTATCAAGCTATTGGAATGGGTAGCTCGAGGCCAGCCAACAGTGTAAATTTGATCACGTCCAGTGAGTACAGATTCTGGGTATGGTCCACCAGGATTTCGTGATGTAAAATTGTGTGGAGGTGTATCGAGATGAATACTTTTCTTCAACCAAATCAAACCAATATCAGTGTAACTGGTGATTGATGGATAATTTTCTACTGTAAGAGGATGGCAAAATGTTTTCCATACTGTAAAATTATCATGATGTACCAGATCATCCTTGTTCACCTCATAGCTTGGATAGACGATAATATCGTTAAGCACCAAGCCGAACCATTTCTTGTGAATTTCGTTGAACACAGGCTCAACAATCAGATTTCGCCTTAGAGTCAGGATCCATCGTTCATTGAGAATAATTCCGGCACCATAATGATTTGTTGGGTCATCTTTGAGTCTTAACGAAACAATCTCTCCAAATTGTCCCGGTCTTGCATCGATTTGGTATGGATCGGGCTGCTCACCACCTACTAATGAAATTTTCACAGGAGCCTTGGTTTGTTGATTTTGCTGGCTTGTTTGGAATTGATGAACTTCTCCTATGGGCTCAAATCTTTCCGTAGAATATCCAGTTTGAAACTCTTTGAATGCTTGATGGTGGTGGTGATGATTAATTGACTCACTCGAAAGACGAACATTTAAATGAAAATCAATTAAAAGAAAGAGAAACAAATTTTTTTTCATCTTACTGACATTATATACATGTGGTTGCTATTTTTTTAGTCAAAATTTTTTTGCCCATGGAATATCTCGATAACGCTATGCTGACGTGTCAAAGTTATTCGATCCATACTTCATATTGAAGCTTATCAGTGAAAGTTCTCCCAGAATGATGAGTTCAACAGTATTTTGATCGACAGATTGACAGATTAATGGTATAAACAAAGTGATTTTTTAGCCAATATGTGCTTGATTATGGATTATGGGCTGGTATCTTGAATGTCTCGTCTCTATGCTCAATGTTACAACAGGTAAATTTTTGGCATTTAACTTTGGATAGGATAGCAGTATTCATGGTGCAAATTAACAAGTCAAACACCTTCGTAGACAGTAAGCTAACTAGATGAGAGATGATTGCATCTTACCACGATGATCTACCGAGGAAATAATTACATGGTATTTTTTGTCCATCATCAGAACAAACGATCTGGCCGTAAGTATGATGGAGTGAATTTCTCTACCTCATCAATTCTCTAGATCACTCAACCAATGCATTCCATTTTCTTATGGGCCTGATAGGTCATCAACTATTGAGATTTTCTGTTCTTTGCTCGGTAAACTAAAGTTTCAACAACATTTGCCACGAAAACGTCTCTCGCTTTTACTGATTTATATGGACTGGCTGAATTTCTGATATTCAAGAGTTTTCGAGAAAGTTCAAAATAAACCAAGATTATCAAAGAAACTGTACTCTAAAGACTGGTGAAATCAGTAATACGCCCCTCTAAATGATAATCTCACATGAAGAAGAGAATGAAAATTCGCTTCATAGGTAATCTTTTGCGGTTGGGAAGAAAATCTGGAAATTTCATAAAATTTTCATGAAATGTACAGCAAACTTTTTCATAAAAATATTATACGCCTCATGGTTAGCAAGATTTATTAGAGTCTTATAGAAAAGGAGTTTCATGAAAAAAAAAGTTCAGAGAAACACTGATCATAGAATAAATGTTGGAAATCTTGAATACATATCGATTCAGTCAGATAATTCGATAAATGATAGTTAGTTGCAATAATGAATCTAGTTACGGTAGCAATGAGATGATAGGATTTATATTCAATATTTGTAATTAGGAAGATATGGTATAGCCATTGGTATCTGCCCGTGCATCACCCATGGCTACACCATACATGTATTTCCGTTTCCGATGTTGATTATATCCTGTCAAGAATCAATTTTCTGCGGCTTTTAAACCTATCAAATGATGGAGCTCAGCAAGTTGACTCTGGTTTTAACTGCTTCTATCACTATAGCAACCAAATTGCTTTAAATTGAGAGAGTTGGCAAGAGTTGATCCACTTGTGTTCTTTCACTTCTAATCTACTCATATTTGATTTTCACATTGTATTTTCATTGTTTTCATTACTTTTTCCATTTAAAGGTGCCACAATGTCCGATAACATTTTTAGTTATTCTGCTTCTGATGTTGAAATGGTTTATGCTGAATTGATCGATCTTGATAGTGATGTGGGTGATGATATTTGAAACGATAATCGTTTTAATATTTTGGCCTACTCGTTCACTTTACCGAGGAGCTCTACTCCGGGGGTGAATGATATATTGTCTCTCAACAATTCTATGGATCGTGGTGTTGATGGTGGTCGTGATGGTGATGATGGTGGTATGGTTGGCAAGACAATCGATCTAGGTTTCGATGAGGAGGAGTCAATGGAATCAATGGCACCCGATAACACGATAACACGATACGAATGAACAATGTGAGCTATTATGATATTTTCAATAGCATTGACAGTTTTTCAACAGGTATGGAGCTTTTGCATGCAATTGACGCCGTTGGTAATATCCCACATATTAGTGAAAGGTCCCGAATCGTATTAAAAATAAACAGTGTGTGCTGTTCTTTGCTTGACTTGAAATTGAGCATAAGTTATGGCAATAGAGAAGATACTTAAAGGAATAATTTTTTTCACCTCACTATCGAGAGTAAAATTAGATTACGTCTCGAACAAGTTAGCTGAGTATGATGCTAACCAACCCAATGTTATCTGGTGATTCTTCTCTCGAATACATTGTAATGATAATTGTATCTGGATCCCTCAGCTCAGAGACTATGAGGGTGTATTTGATGCATCGAATGGTATGATTCTCAGTCTTGATGGGATGGAACATATCGTGGCCAATTTCAAAGTTTTCTGGCCCTTCCCAACATTCGGAAACAAGCGTGTTAAACTGGAAAGACTTCACAGGGGAAGATGTCTCATGCTCAGACGCCACAAACCTGGAGGTAACCAATACTCTTTTGTGAAAAGTTTTCAACTTTTTGAAGGCTCATTTTTAAAATCAACAAATTATGAATAAAATCTAAAATAGAATCTTGTATCTTTTTTTTGGACATTAGGAGGATTGAGTCATAATTCTGATTCATATAGCTTCCGAAACAAAGAATGATGAGAGAACAAACATGCACCAAACGAACTTTCGATTAACTCCCCGTCACAAAACTCAGTGTCAAAATTAAGTGCGATTGCTCTGAAGAATGAATTGCAGAAAAATCACCATCATTTGAGCGCTCAATTCCATATGATAATTCATCCAAGCTATCATAACTATCAATTTTGAGCTCTCAAACTAGCTCCAATGAAATACACACCGGCTTGCTTGGATTGTGGTTAGAGATATGAAGTTTTTGAGATAAAAACTTCGAGACTTGCTCCCTATTTTTGTTTTATTTCAATCTGGGAATACAAGTTCACACTTGCACATTTTCGGTTTTGGAGCTACCCAATCAACTCATCATAAATCATGCTACTTTTGGCTATACTCCGATAGTATGTCGAATTGAATATCTAATTGTAGATAGTGGATCAACTGACTGGAAAGGCTGAAAACTCAAAAAAACCCAGTAAAAAGGTGCTTCATGATTTTAGCATGGTGAGATTCGAAGATTCTTTCTTTGAGGCAGATGTTGCTGCCTTCGAGAAACTGGGATTGAAAGAAGTTCTGAAAAATGCTGAAACTTTTGGTTTTCTCTTCATTTCTGAGTGTATCAAATGGAAAAATGGATGAAATTATGAAAATTTGCCCTCAAACATCATCTAATCAATGTTTCATTATCATCCTGAATGGATATCATGGAATTAAAATTGTTTGACCTGCAAGTTCAAGGGAATTATAAATGAAAATCCGAGCTATTGAGCAAAAATTTCACAAATTTTATTATGAATGAACTCTTTTCTATGGATTAATCGATAATTTTTCGTTTATCGGTGCCCATCCAGGTGATATAGTTTTAAGAAAAAAAAACTGACTCCATGCAATTCTCGATTTTAGTCCATAGAGAAATGATCAGAAAGAGTTCTCCTAGTTCCTCTTATGAATTTTGGACTTTTTTCATGGAAATTCTTGGAAAGTTTCAGTTTTTTCCCAGTTCGACTTCCCAGCGGGTAGTCAATGAAACTATACAATGCTTGAAAAATTTTATAAACATGTCATTTTTCTTAAGAATTCATTTTTTTCAAACTGGAACTTATTTCTCAATTACGAAAAGAATCAAAACAATATGCCTTTCAGAAGGATATTCTTTTCATCAACTGATGGTTCAACTTCACTTCCCGAAAAGATGAACATTCAAACTTCCGTCCAGCCCTATTGGCAGTGGTAGAAGAGACTTTGAACTATCTTTTTCCACAAGTTGGGAACACTCATCACCTCTGAGAGGATTTTTCATCACTCTGCGGATCCATTTTATGAATGGTCTCAATTTCATGAAGAACGAATTACCCCTGTTAACATATGTACAAAAATTAGAAATCAAATTAAATCAGTTATAGAGCTATAAACAAGTTGTATAACTCACGGACAATTACAACAATCATTACTACTAGAACTGAATGCACTAATACCAATAAATTTGGCAAATAAGACGCCAGTTTCGGACACATCAACCGCAGGACCTCCTTGCTCACCGCTACAAAGATTGAAAGATTGGGAAGGTTTCAGGCACCAATGGAAATCGGGATGGTAACGTTTATCACTATTTTTACAGTTCTCCTGGGTTTCGGCGGTAAATTTGCGAACTATTAGGGTAGATGAGCCAACTCGAGGCCAGCCTATACTGTATACCAGATCGTGTCCTATGGCTATGGCTTCCGGAAATGGTCCACCAGGATTTCGTGATGTGAAATTGTATGGAGGCACATCTAGATCAATATTTTTCTTAAGCAAAATTAATCCAATATCTGTGTAACTTGTTATCGGTGGATAATGTCCAACCGTTAGAGGATGGCAAAATGTTTTCCATACTGTGAAATTTTCATGATGAATTAGATCATCTTTATGCACATCATAAGCTGGATAGACGATAAGATCATTCACTGCTAAGCCAAGCCATTTTTTATGAATCTCATTGTACACTGGTTCACTTATCAGATTTCGTCTCACAGTCAATATCCATCGTTCATTGAGAATAATTCCAGCGCCAAAGTGATAATGAGGATCATCTTTTAGTCTTATTGAAACAATCTCACCGAATTGTCCTGGCGGTGCCTCCATGAAGTGAGGGAATCCAAAGAATTCAGTAACTGCATGGGTATAATGTGGATGATCATGCAATACTAATGAAATTTTTGCAGTTGTTTTGGCTGATGGAATTTGTGGAATTGGTGTGATTGTTTGACTTGAATGAAATGGTTGAGGTTCTGCTACCGGCTCAAACTTTT
The DNA here is from genome assembly GCA_003956705.1 of Brevipalpus yothersi. Classification (NCBI taxonomy): domain Eukaryota; kingdom Metazoa; phylum Arthropoda; class Arachnida; order Trombidiformes; family Tenuipalpidae; genus Brevipalpus; species Brevipalpus yothersi. Next base: position 93,629 of record QZCP01000334.1, read on the forward strand.
CGGTGGAGAGGCTAGTTTGAATTTCTTTGATTGTTGAATGATGCTGATTAATTTCATTACTTAAAAGACGAATGTCTGAATGAAGAAAACCAATTAAGAGAAAGAGAAACAAATTTTTTCTCATCTTATCGACATTGTGTACATATGTTTGAAGTTGCTGCTTTTCAGTCAAAATTCTTATCATGAAATAGCTCGATAATGCTAAGCTGACGTGTTAAAGTCATTTGATCCATACTTCACATTAAGGCTAAGCAGTTAAAGTTGAATGATGATCATGGGATGTAGTTTCCTATAGGAATAGTTACAGGCATATAAAAATGATTCCTCATCCATCTTCCAAGCAACCGATCGACCACAAGTACAGAAAAGTTAAAATCTCATCATCTCTCTATCATTTGATGGACCCGAACACTAAATTCATTATATCCTATGATCAGCTGATAGATTATCAATTAGTACATGACAAGTACCTGGATTTCTGTCGTAAGTGTAGACAATTTGATTTACATATCTACTGAATTAACATTTTTTCCTTGAACAACGTTCATTAGCTAAGTTTTTGAGATATTTTCCAAGAGATAATATATTTCTCGGAAACTCCAAAATGATCAAGAATACTCGAGTCTTGAAACTGGTAGAATCATCAATACGCGCCTCTATCTGACAATCTCTTATAAAGAATAAGATACAAATTCAGTTCATAGGTAATCTTTAGTTGATGAAACTGTACAATGCTTTGGAAAATTATATACACATGTCATTTAGTTGGAGGATTTATCAAATTCAGACAATTAAAAATTAAGTAGGTGGACAGAAGTGAAGATGATAGAGAGGATGAATGTTGAGAGATGAGTGGAGTAACCAATTTTGTAGACATCATGTCCAGAGATTAGAAATCATCAATAAATTCATCAGATTAATCTACCGGGAGACTTTAGAGCCCGTGTAGCACTCAAATTTCGGTACTGATTTGCTTGGCATTTCGAGATCCTGCGAGAAAAAAGAAACATACCAACATTAGCAAAATTTCTAAAATTGACGTGTAGGAAGAAGTTCGCCAAATACTCACAAGAAAAATATAAAATTTCTGATAAATATTCCAATTATATTTCAAATCACATGGTCTTTCTGGTCAGTATGCATGTTCCAATCGTCTCTTTGATTCCATGCCACCCGAATCTGATAGTCTCTGGAATCCTGAATCCATTATTACAATCATCATTGATTTGTGAGCAATTGAAGCTCAGGATGACTCAACTCGAATATTCTCATGATGATGTTGCATGAGATAACAAATAAGTGGAGCGCAACACTTATTCAAAAATTTATAAAATTGGAATTTTTTCTTCTCTTTTCAATTGTGGACTAGAAAAAAAATGAATCAATGTTCATCACTTTTGGCTTTATATATATATGTCCTGTGTTTTTTTATGGCGGATATGGACATCCACCACCATGTCCATCTCTGTTCCCCCAGGGGCACATATGAACACAAATTATACACAGACATAATTATCTTTTCTTATTCATTTCCAAAATTTATTCCATTATCATCAACATTTTCGTTCCCTTATTATTGGCCGATGTATTCGACGCTTCATTCCGGAATCATCTTTACTGTTTCCACTTGAATCAGGCTGGAGTGATTCAATCAACCGGCCATAGGAATCATACTTATATTCCACAGTATGCAGTCCAACCGAATCAATACGTTTCTGCAGTAAGCCTGATGAACCATAATATTTGAAACTATAATTGTGTCCATTTGGCAATGAGATCGATTGGAGTAACTTGGTCCGTGGATACACATGCAAACGACACTTGCCACCTTTAGAACTTTCAATAGATTCAACCACATTGGTAGGACTTCGTAACAATTGAATTTTGTTATTAGATGAATCGACAACAAATATCACTCTTCCCAAGCTGGTGTTCATATCGTACGTAAAATTGTGTTTCACTTTACTTGTGTCCAAACTTTTGGTTGATATATGTTGACCAAATCGATTGAATAGATATGCTTCACGACTTTCACGCATACTGATCTCATAATTACCATCCTCATCTGGTTGGGGTAACGTTGAGTATACTGATCTAATTCGAATGTTACCCTGATCACATATGTGCAGCTTACGGTCAGGAGTGACGGTAATCGATGGTATTGATGATAGTTTGGAATTTAATGCAAGAGTTGCATCTCGATTGAAACATTCACAATCATTTTCCATACATGAACAATCGGAATCAATTCCAGCATATCGTACAATACGACCATCAGGCTGGACCATTCGGACACGATTAATTAGTTGGGAATCACTTTCGGCAATAAATAGTTCACCGGTTGATGAGAATGCTATACTTTGCGGTGTTTCCAGGAATACTTGATTACCGAGAGGATTTTTGTTTGATTCTTTCTTATTACTATTGCTCATCAGTACCACATCTTCTTGGGCTGTTATAACACTTGAACAGTGTGTCGGTCGTCCAGCAATTATTCTCAATTGTTTATCGGGTGTCAATTTGAGTACCATATGATCATCCAGTATGTGCAACGAATTGTCCAATGGATTGATGGCCAGTTCAGTTGGCCAACGTGGATTATACTTTTGTACCGGAACTGTGCCAGCACATGGAAACGGTTTCCAGTGCATCTTGTGGTAATGATCACCAATCAATGTGTGTATTATGCCATCAGTATCAACAAATCGAACATTGGTACCATCGGCGATATACATTTCACCAGATAATGTGATCGCAATTCCTTTTGGATACGCTAAACGGGCATCTTTAGCTGGCTTACCATCACCACAAGCACTCTTATCACCCGGTAAACACTTGAGTCCACTACCAACCACAATTTCAACATTCTTCCGTGGATCAGATGAACCAGTGACATTCATCACACGCAATATCTGATGTCTCTCAGGATCTGAGATGTACAGTCGATTGCCAGCCATACTCATGGCAAGATGATATCGATACGCAACTTGGGATGTTTCCAGTTCAACAATGGTGGTCACCAATCCTTCCGGTGATATTCGCCGAATTAGATTAAAATCACCCACATAAATACTACCATCAGCACCGGAAGCCAGTGTTACCGGTGCCAATAGTCGTTGATCCAGAGCCGGTCCATTACAGTAGGCACAATACAATGGTCGCTGCATACCATCACCCATAATTGTGTGCATCATTTTGGGCTTATTTTTCAAGTGTACATTGGTACCATCACCTTTGTGGAGAATGCCTTCATGAAAATTGTATCGATGATGGATATCTAAATTCCAGCCACCAATTTCCGATATATCCATATCGTGTCCACTTAGCTCAACTGTTCTCACTTCCCATATGATTTGTGGACAATTAACATACTCATAGCCCACTCGTACAACTGCGGTAGCCATTCGGTATACATTTTGCCGATACACATTCCTCTGATTCCATGAATATGTGAATCGAATACTTGTATCAGCTTCAAATATTTTCTCTTCCATATTACCTTCAAGTGAAATGGTCAAATGAACAAATCGAAGACCATTGGGAATGTGATCAGGAGTTAATTGTAGCTCAATGGTTGACAAATGGCCGCTAGCTCGACTGGATAGATAGAGTAGATTAAAATCGGTGGATGGAATTCGAACTCTTTCCTGGACAACTTGTGGATCAAACATTGATCCTATTGGCTCGGAACAATTATCATGTAAACCTGGTCCCCATATACCGATCACCTCTGGTTTCATCACCTCATAATCATGCTCAACACATATGGACGTTGATTTCCACGATTCTTTGGGACTCTTGTTATCAAGTGACAATTTGACTTTATCCAACACCACAATCTCATTCCATGGTACCATCAGTGTTTGGTGGGAATGTGGAAATGGATCACGATAAAAATTTAGGCTGACCGCGAGACCTCCGTTGACCATAATGTCAAAATAGCCATCTTCACGAGTCAAAACAAAGCCGTGATGGGCTTGTTCAACAATACCAACTCGTACACCGATCAGCCCTTGTCCAGATGGACCGACCACTTGACCACGGATCACAGAAGCTCTACTGTGAATTAAAGAGAGAGAAAATATGAAAAAAAAATTAGATAAATTAGATGAAAATTGTGGGAAAAGATGGTAATTATCATCTCCAGCACTGTACACAAGCCGTCAATATTAGTCTCACAAAATCTTATTTCCCGCTCTTTTCGAACTTGAGAGCAAGATGAGGTTGAATATTCATATTTAATTAATTGTGAGGATATTGGAAATTTTCAGACTCGATTAAATTTTGAAATGATAGACATTTTCAAATCTACAACTAGTCCCAACCACAGATTCAGACTTATCGAAAAAGCACGCTTTTAACAACATCAAAAATTGAACATCCTTGTAACTGACCTGGCATTGAATCTTGTCCAAAATAGACTGGATTTGCAAGTTAGTAAGATAGAGAGAAAAGTTAGGGTTATTTAAGTTCAGGGAAGCTTTTTTGAAATAATGAAAATTAGTATTCATGCTTTGGGATATTGAAAATAAAGTGAAACTAATATCCTTAGGATAAAGAACTGAAACATCAAAATAATTGAAACGACGAATAATCAAAAAAAGAAAAATATTTCGAAATAATAATTCTAACCATGAAAATGCAAATGAAATCACACAAACAAATCAAACATAAAGTAAAGTAATAAAAATTCTATCTCAAATTTGTCCAGTTACTCTTCTTACCTATCATCGAACGATTTTGGATGAGCATAATTTTGAACAGATTCCTCTTCGATGAGAAATTGCATTCGCTGGAAAAATGATGCGGTCGGTGATGGAGGACTTTTTCTCAACAGTATATCCAATGGATTGTGTGACTTTTGACACAATTGATGATCTTGGCACGCTTTAGTTGAACAACATTCACTATCAGCACAATCGACAAGACGATCTGTGTGAGTGTGTGCGTGTTTACATCAATTTTGGGATGTGGAAGATTTTATCAGTGGAACAACCCATCGAATTGGCGTCCAAATCGGGGGTGAATAAATAATGGGAATAGAAAAGAAAAGAGAAAAAAATATGCATCAATCGATATTCGAAAAATTTTGTTGATTTTTTTCTTTTTATTCTCTCCATGAAAAAAAGCATGCAATCCAATAATATGGAAAACCACTTCGATAAACCATCAAAATCTTACCTCCATCGTTATCTTTTTGATCACTACATTCTTTTTCCAGAGGAATTGTGCAATCAGTTCCGATGAAATTTGAATCACAAGCACATTGCCATTTGTTATCCTTTTGGAGGCATGTACCATGATTATTACACTGACGAGGACATGCCTCTGTAATGAGAAGGGAGAAAAAAAGGTAAAGTGAAAATGAGAAGAAGAAAAAGTTAACACAATTTGATGCTTCCCACTTCGATAGGATCGATTGAACATCCCACGGAAGCTGAAATTGATCAAAGAAATCTGATGCCTACTGATAATGAGGATTGTGAAAATAGTCCATCACATTGGACCTAAATGTGAACAGTAAATTGGCTGAATGACGATAGTATCAAGCAATCATGAGGCATAAAAACTCTTGGCATACAATTTTATGGTAAATTCTCGCACAATTCAACTAATCGGAAGAATCCTGATTGACGAAAGTTAATCTCCATGAGCTAATATAATTGCTCCATTCAAACCCAATGGCTGTGTAATGAAGGTTTGCAAGTTAGTCAACGCACACTACCAGTGCCTGGTTGAATTCGAATAAATGACACTGCAAATTCTGGCCTTCAATCGATGATACAATTTTCATCACAAATTTTCGATACATTTCACTGCAGCAAAAGATCGATTCTCAATACATTTCGATACTATTTTCAAATCTGTATTGCGCGGGAAAAAATACTCCTTCAAATATGAACATATTTTGGAGTGACAAAAAAAAAGAATCTACTCTCAAAATCTTTCAAGTTTAGTTGCCAAAAGACTTGAAAAATCATAAGCAGAAACCCGAAAAATATGTGAAAAGCTGAGTGGAATATGATGATGGATAAAAGGCACACAAAACCTAGAGAATATAAATGTTTATCTTTCAGGGTTCACTTCTGTACTCAAAATTTTGGGAACTTCTGGGAAATGAGAGAGAGAGAAAGAAAGTAAAACACTTACCCAGTGTACAATGTTTACCATTCCATCCCTGCATACAGATACATGTTCCATTTTGACATTGTCCATGTTCAAGGCATCGAGTATCACACAATTTTTCTTCACACTTTGAGCCACTCCAACCTTCCAGGCATACACATTCACCACCGGAACAGTGTCTGTTGGGTCCACAATCGAGATCACATTTTTCTGTGTTGAGTGATGGAAAGAAATATAAAAAATATAAATACACATTCATCAGATTCATCAAATTAGAGGTAAAGAATTATAGCGTATATATTTATTCTCTCTTGCATTGAGGAAATAAAAGTTTTCTCCCAAAAATAGTAGAAATGATTATGGAAAGAAAAATGGAATATAAGTATGGTGAAAAGATGAAAGTACCACTTAACGGTATTATTATTATTATTTTGCTTATGCAAAATGATAACTCAGTGTACAGTAAGTTAAAGAAGCAAATAATCAACTTTGCAAATAAATTGCAAAACTGTTATGAGCCAGACATACTGTACACACAAACCATACCAGCATCATATCACTGGTTATCATCAACGTTGCCTGATTCGTTTAGTTTATCACACATAATTAACCATGCTTATTTTGACCAATCCATGTGGAGAAGGGAAGAGAGGGTATAAATTTGAGAAATTGAAATCATCAGAATTTATAATAATATCATGAGGAAAGCCAGTAGCAATGAGACATTAAAGTAAAGATCCAGGGTAAAAGTACCCATAAGAAAGGGAAGAAAAATGAGTTCTGAAGAAAGATGGAAAAATGATGAAGCTAAATATTTCTCCTTCTTCTTTTATCATGATGGTGAAGATGAAGGATGCAAAACCAGTGTATTTGGGCAGAAGTAATTTCATCATCTTCCATATCTCTGATGATAGAGCTTTTCTCTCTTTCTCTTATCCATCTTTTTTTTCTTCTCCTTCCTCCTCCTCCTTCTTACATTCTTCGTCTCTCCAGCATCCCTACTAGTACTATTTCTCTTCCTCCTCCCACTCCAATTTGTGGATAGCAACTTTTTGGAGAAACTGGATGATATTATTGCATGGTAAAGAAGATTAACGGTCATATCTGGTGGTATATTTCTTCATGTGTAAGTGAGAGATAGAAAAAAAGAGAGAGTGTGTATGGATCATATCAGTGGATATCATTGTGATGATGACAGGCTGTATGAACCTAAAATAGGGAGGAATCCTAATCGAAGAAGAGGATAGAGAACACATACAGAAAAAAAGGAACAAGCTATAGATATTGGGAAAGCAAGTGTATACTTTCTTGTCCACTTTATGGTAAACATTTTTCTTTTCACTTCAAGAATACTCCACTCAAGTGAATGACCAGTATTCAGAAAGAGAGAGGATTGATATGGGATGAACAGTGAACAATTCATTCACATTCTATTCTGTTGATTGAGCCTAAAATCGGATAAAATTGAATGAAAATTTTGTCTCTCCTCAGATGCTGATTTTTTATTCTTTCAGCTTCTTCCTCTTCTCCCAATGATCACTAATAGAAAATAGTTAGAATTCAGTAATTTCTTTCCTTCTTTCTCTCTCTCTCTCCTTTCTCATCAGCAATTCCAATAAAAATGTCGCTCATTTCATTTTGCAAGTATATCAACTCGTTAGCATTTAAATTGACCTTTTCTTCAACATTTCCATTAGATTATTCACATCATCACCATTTTGCAATGATTCTAATAGAGAGAGAGAGGGAATCAATTTATCTTGTCGATTGTCTGTACCGCTAGATTTACGCTTACTTCAGTCCGTTCATCCAATAGATTGACTTATACTTGCTCGCTTATTCTCGACTCCGAATGAACGCAATTCAGTTCGCTTGATAGAATATGATTGAAGCTAATCATCCATATAGAACGAGCATCTCTTCAATTTGCTTGGGTAAAACACAATATTCACTCCAAAATATGAATACAACACAATCTCATTGATTGTCTTTCCATTCGAGTAGTGTACCTCTTCAGCCTTGGTGACGCTTTGCGTTCCTCTATACGACACTTAAGAAATCTTTCAAACATTATTGAATGGAATTACGATGAATCCTAGAACTTTGAGCTTGCTATACACTAATATTTTCTTGTCAAATTGGAATAGAATGAGCCCTCCAAGTTAGCAACAGCTTCAACTGTGAAAAGAATTCAATCGAAGATACTTAATGTTCCTCATAGATCTCTTCTCGGCAATGTCTGAACCCATATAACTCAAATGATTAAATAGTATCGAGGTTAGAGCTCAAAAGCCTTAGGCATACTTTGAGATCCAAGTTCAAGACCTTTTCTCACTTCTACTCAGTTAATCTTCATTGTCATCCCACTATATTACCTCAGGCTGACAAAGTGGAAGATCTTTGTCTTCATGATAGATGTGAAGTTGATTCTTCATGATAAGACGCGCAATTCATTCAGTGAAAATGAGTACTTATTCACTGATATGTACAGAGAGAAGTGAAACTTATTTGAAAACCTCTTCACAATTTAGGCAAGTGGAAATGAAAATTTGTGCTACTCTATAAGTAAAAATTCTCAATATCTATGGACTGATGGATGATTTCTTGGTGCAAAAAGTTCTGGTATGATAGAAAAAAAAGTTAATAAACATCTCATCTTCTCACAAGATGAGATAATGAATGAGAGCTGATAATTATACGAAAAGAGATGAAGAGGAAAATTGTTTCCGCTTTCTTATAAAAACCCACCAAAAATACTGTTATAAAGCTCAAATAGAACTTTATACCTGAACAATATTGGTTCTATACTTTTTCCAGTAAGCTGAACAATGAATTGCTTCATAAAACCGCAAGAATACAGAGGAAAGAGAGGAGAGAAAAAAAATCCGCTTCAATGAATCTTTCAGCTCATCTTAGCTCATCTTGTTGATGCCATAATATGTGAAGATTGAAATTGATGTATGCACAAAGAAAAGCCACACGGATGATAACGATATTGGTGGAATATAGTGAAGGGAGCCAAAAAAAAGTATATATTCATTCAATTTAAGTGGTTACGGATCGAAGCGATTTGAGCAGATTAAAACCTGTCAATGATGATTGGTTTGGGTAAAGTGAGAAAAAGAGAGGATGCTGAGCTATGGTAAGAGAGAGAGAGAGAGGAAAAAGATTTTTCAAGCAAAAGAAAAACTCAATTCATCATGCAAGCCATAATCATGTAGTGATTATTTGATCGGGAGAATGGATAATGATAAGCTTGCAAGTAAACGATGCTACTACTTGTATGTAATATGTGTGTGTGTGTGTATATATGGGAGAGAGAGAATGTTCTTTGATCGGCAATCTGAGAAAGGTTCGAAAATAAATGGATGTATAGATGAGAAGGATGCTGGAACTAAGCAGGATTGCCGAAAATCAGGCACAAATAGAAGGTGGAATGAAAGGTGATGGTTAATAGAGATGGTGTTGGAGATGTGGGAGGATGCTGAGAGGGAGGATGAGGGAAGAGAAGATGCTATGATATTGGAAAAGAAGAAAACATACACACACACACACATGTATATATAAAAATTCAATGTGAATCTAGTTGGATGAAAATGAATAACGTTTTTCCGTAAAGTGGTAGAAAAAAGAATTGATCATGAATGAATGGAAAAAGAGATGGTTGATGATAGGTATTGTGGTGTATGGATAAGTGAATAAATTGATCTCCAAAGAGAGAGAAAGATAGAATAACTTTCTACATGGAAAATGTTACTCACCTTTGGAACAATCTGGGCCCATCCATTTAGGATCACATATACATTGACTAATTTCCAGATTGAAAGTTCCATGTCCAGAACAATCGGGTAGACAGCGTAGTACTTCGGGATCTGCTTCACTACAATCGGCACCTCGCCATCCTTTACCACATAAACATAGTCCATTTACACATACTCCATGACCACTGCAATCGGGATTCAAGCAATCAACTGGAAAAGATGAAGAATAGAAGAAAAAGAAAAATATATATGATGAAACAGTCCATAGTCTTTAGCATCAATAAATCAAATAAACCTCTAGCAATATGGAATCAAGCTCAAGGGTCTTTGCTCTTTCTCTCATCAAGTGAAAGATTGGAACAAATGAGAAAAGTAAGACTAGAAGAGAATACAATGAAAGAGAGGAAATAGATTCTTCACATCTCTTGCTTTATTCTAGTCTATTCTAATGTACTACAAAATCTTCAATTCCATCACTGTTTATCAGCATCACAATTCGTAACATACAAAAGCAATGGCTACTAAATTACAAGATTTTGTCATAAAAACGTCATCATCAAAAAAAGCCATCAACCAATATTCACGCCTAGTGATGTGAAGTTCTCTCTTTTTCTGATTTAAATTTCAACTATTGCAAATTCTGGCAAAAATGTTCTATTTCTTCATTGAATTTTTCATAAGATGTGAGCATTCAATTCTTATTATTTGATCATATAACGAAAAGAAAAAAATCACTTTACCTTCTTCACAATGATCACCCTTATATCCGGGGAAACATTGACATTGGCCTTCCGTACAGAAACCATGTGAATTACAATCTGGCACTTCACATTGTTCCTCACGTAGTTGACATTCTTTTCCCTTCCAACCGGCATAACATCGACATATTCCTTTATCATAGTCACCATGTCCTGAGCATAGGACTGGACAAGCTCCTGGAAAAAGTAGAAAGAGAATATATGTTAAAATTAACCATGAAAAATTTCTTCTGGAAATGATGATTGCTGTATGAAGTGGCCTTATAATGCAATTCGAATTTCATGATAACCATGCAAATCATCGCTCAAGCTTCAAAGTCTTATAATCAGCTTTGGGTAAGAATAACCATAAACATGGTTGAATGAATCCGGGATTCTTCTTGCGTACACATCAGATGATTCATATATTTTGGGTATCCTCTCTGCAGGGCTTACATTCAACTCAGGTGAAAGATGATAGGATGAGGAGAAGAAGAAGAAGAGGAAGAAAGAAGAATGAAAAACAAGCTTCCACCTTAATCATCAGGATATAGGGAAAAAGGACACCATAAGAATGGTCCAAAATGTACCACATAATTATGGACTTCCTGGAAAGTTTCTCGCATCTTTGGTCATCTCATCCACTCATCATTTGCTCTGTCTCTCTCTTCTCTTCTCTCTTCCTCTCATCAGTTAGCCAATCACCATATTTACTCATGGGACAAGAAAGAAAGAGAAAGAGAGAGCAAATGATGGCGAATGATGGAGAGGAAAAATTTTGGTGACTGACTGGAGTCTCATTATCAAATGAAAAATGAACGGGAATCGGTCATTCAATGAATCTTTTCAAATGGACATGAATTATGTGTCCCATAAGAGATACACTTTCTTAGCTGATCATCTAATCGAGCGATTGTGTATTGTGTACGGATAAGTGTTAACAATTTGGGGGCTATATTTGAAGAGATCAGAAAAATACAGGTCCACAAGCAAGATAATCGATGTTAAGATTGGATTGATGCTACTTGCATGATGATGAATGTCGCATATCAAACAAGTGAATTGATTTCTTCTCTCTTTTTCATCCTAACTTCCCACACCATGTGAGGTTACATTTGTCTATGTCTTACGGGCTGTGGGAGATGATGATGTGATGTGGGGGCTCGAGTAGAAGAAAGATGAGGATGAGAGAGGAACCATTCACAAGTGATGCGGACAGAGTCTGAATGGGATTCATGAATAAGAGTGGAGAAACGAGAGAGAGAGAGAGAGAGAGAGAGAGAGAGAGAGAGAGAGAGAGAAAGATGCTAGCAAACTCGAAATAATTAATAACAGGATGCGTCTGAGGGAGTGTGATTAGAGCGTGAATAAGTTTTGTGTGTTCCATACTGGATGCTGAGTATAGAAAGAAGAAGAAGAGAGAGAGAAGCAATTGTTGGGGAAATTGCATGAAGATGAGGATTGTCAATTGTGATCATTTGGCATCATCTATTGGAAAAGTAGAAGCTGAAATAAGGATTCACACACAGATACACGGAAGAGAAGGAGAGACACTCACATACATATGTACAAGAGAGAAAGAAAGAAAGAAAGAAAGATGAGAAGAACAAGGTGCAGGAAGAAGAAGAAAATTGATGGAAAATATAGAATATAGTTAAGGGCACACTATACAGAGTCTGTGATGAGGGAAGATGGAACAATTATCGACTCTCTCTCTAGGCACAATTAGTGAGCATAAATTGTGTGTCCAATTAGATTTGTATGAATGAAGAATAAAAGATGGACAGAGAATAGAATAGATGAGATGAAGGAAAAGAGAGAGAAAGCTCATCTTGCCACCACGAAAGCTCACTTTTCATTTCCTCAGAGGACTTGCTGAGCCTCCGTTCTATTCCTCTCTCTCTCAGCATCCAGCCTCCGATCTGTCGGTCATCTTAAGACCACCCATCGTTTGACACTCTCCCTCTCACTTTTCCCCTTCCCAATGTGGACACATTGAAAATTTTGGACATCACCAGGCCATAATGTGGATAGAAGATATTGTGTAAGCCGAATGTGTATATGTGGGTGTATGGGTGCATACTGGGAAATACTCACTGAATTCGCAAATATCGCCACCAAAGTCTTGTTCACATTTACATTTACCCATCACACAAGTTCCGTGGCCACTGCAATCGTATGGACATCGAACGCTTGTATCATCTGTGAAAATGGTGATTGAGACAGTGAAGACAGAGAGAGAAAGAAAGAAAAAAAAAGAAAGAGAGAAGAAGAAGAATAAGTATAAGTTGAGAATAGAGAACATATATTACATCAGCAACATGATGATGATCATTAATAATTCAACATCGTTAAACCATTGATTCGGATCCTCTTTTTCCTCTTCTCATCTTGAAGAAGAGAGAGAGATTGAAGCAACTTTCTCTCTCTCTCTCTCTCTCTCTCTCTCTCTCTCTCTCTCTCTCTCTCTCTCTCTCTCTCTCTCTCTCTCTTACTATTTCGCTTCCGTTGTCCGCATCTTTGCTCACCAACTTGTCATCAATCTTTCTCACTTTCATCCTGGCGAGAGCTCAGGGGAGCCTTGAGAAGAAGAACGAAAGTGAAGATAGAGAGAGAACCTCATGAAGCGTTCCAAATCAGATTCAGCATCCAGCAAAACGGCCTGAATGAACAGGGAACGGAATTTTGGTGCAAATTATCGCTTAGCAGACCAAGACTGCTGACTGAGAAGAGGAACATTTTTCATTTCATTGTGAATCCCAATTCACTCTCTCTCTCTTCTCTTCTCTTCCTCCAGGATAGTTCCAATATCAGAGGAAAAAGCAAATACACTCTCTTTAAAGTGAACCTTCTTGGACGATTGCATGGAATATTCCAAGATGGAATCCATAGGCAACAGTTTAAAGTCAAAATAAAAGTTCACTTTCAAAATGGAACAAGAGGCAGTATCAAATGGAAAGACAATGAATAGCTATATATATTTATATTCACCAGAGAGTGTCTATCGAGAATCAGTGTCAATTTTTGTCTGCTTGAAAAACGAAATGCTTGTATAAAGGATGCTGCATTTATAATGGCTGTATATGGGTACTTGTGATCATCAAATGTCGATGAATAGCTATTCCATGTCAAATTGAGAGGGAAAGAATAGAGAAAAGAAAGACAAGTGAGGTGACAAGGAGAAGAAAAACACCAGAGACACATGGGAAGAGAGAGGATGAAGAAAGGATGAGGAAAGAGTCAGAATAAAGAATGGTAAAGGCAAACATTGGATGAAAAGCAAGCAAGAAAAGTTAGACATGATGAGATGAGTGAGAAATAGAATGTGAGGGGAGGGATGAGAGTGGGAGGGATGGAGAGAGAAGAGGTAAAGAGATGGAACAATAGGATAAAGCTTGTCTTCCTCTATTTTACCTCCTTTTTCTCAAGCTTTTTCTGCATCATTTCATCGTCTCTCTCTCTCTTTCTCTTTTTCTCTATATACAGCATCCTTCACTTCAGTCATTCACTTAGTTTGATCATCTTCTGCTTTTGAGATGAGAGAGAGAGAGAGAAAAAGCAAAGGATTGCCATTGTATGCAAATAACCTCAGGAGATTATTTCGATTAACCAAATGAAGCACCTTAAGTCACAATCATATCCAATGAATACGAGTTAATGTACATATTGTACTATGTGAAAAAGGCTTACTTAGGAGTATGCATGATGAAAAATATAATAATAATCATGATGATGATATGAAAAGTTGGTTAGATAAGGAAATTGATGAGTGAGTGAGAGAGATGAGTAGTCGAGTATTTGAATCAAGAAGCATCCTCAAGTCAATTGCTTTCATAGTAAGTTATGCAATAATTTTAGAGCAAGAGATGATGATTATGATTCCACACACAAAAGTCTGCATCATCAGCTTATATAGCATCAGCATCTCTCTCATCCTCTTTCTCCTACAACAGTAATATCACATCATTTTACATCATTCTTTCAACGTGTATTCCTCCAGATTCTGTTCAATTTTATCCCTACTTATTTTTCTTACATCTTTTCACATCTTCTTCTTCTTTTTCCAATCTTTTATATCATCATCGATCCATAACCTCTCTTCCTTATTCTCTTCCTAACCATAGCTGATTACATTGTGTTAACAGGTAATGATGCTCGTTCGATTCTGAACTAGAAAGTACACATCTTGATCATTTCTCTTATTTTCTTTTCATCTTCTTTTCGTAAGCTACTCTATCCAACTTTCACTTTGAATCAAGATCAAAGTGTCAAAAAGGTGACCATTGGTCAGTGTATGGGTGTGTATGACTCTCAATCTACACTTCAGTTAATCAATCGGGAGCTTTCCGTTTCATTCTCATCATTATCAGTATCATTTGCTACATAATAGCAGTAAGAAGCTGACAATTTGGCCGAAAAAATTCGGAAGCTAAAAAGATGATACATGTGATGATAGAAAATTCTCCTAATAAACAAGCAACTATAGTGATAAAAATTTCTAAAATCATTTGATCTTCCCAACCTTATTTCTTCTCACCAACATCATCTAACACAGTACCTATCAGCAAGTGATTAAAGTTCAACAAAAGTTTTGAAAAAAGTTTTCCTTGTACCAAAGCTTTGCTCCTCTCAATTCATTCACCAATCAGCCAGAGTATGTATTCCTTTCCAGCATCCATGGTCATCATCTAACAAGACACCCAGAACGATATCAACAAAGTCTCTGTCGGAGTTTCTCTTTCCCCCCTCTCTCTCTCTCTCTCTCTCTCTCTCTCTCTCTCCTACTTCTTCACTTGTGTAGAATCAAAATGATGGTGATACAAGGTGAAGTGAAAAAGATGAGGAAAAAAATCTGATTCACTAGGATGCTGTGGATATGGTAGAATGATTCTTAGTGGAAAATAGGATGAGCAAGAAGAAGAGGAGAGAGAAAGAAATTGGAAAGCTCCTCACAGCAAGAAATTGCAATGCTAGTTATGATGAAACTTGAAATGATGTACCAAAAAATGTGCTTTTGTCAAGTTTCAAGAGTATATATCTCACTTTTTTTTCTCATGTTATATGTTTGGAAAAGCTCAGATAAAAATGATGATCAAAATGAAGCTGGAAACTGGATTCCTCAGACGTAGAATATATGTGTGTATATATATAGAGGATGAAATTGTGAGTATGTCTCTCATCATTTCATGGAAAAAGATGATGATTTTCCTGGTCAAATTTTATATATGCAACTGTGAGTACATGTGTACACCGTTAACTCACTCATAAACAGATTTATTTCTGAGAGAAACATTATTATTTTTGCTAGGGCTTATCTAATTTTGTACAGCAATTTTCACTCGCTTGATGACCCATTAGCATTGCCCACCAACCGGAAGATGCAAATAAAATAACCCATCTTATGACCAATTTTATGGGAAAGATTTAAACATTAACCCAACGTTACTAGTGTATATAGAAGATATACACACACAAATATAATACATTCCCGGAGAATCTGGATATGTTTAACTGGAGAATATCACATCATGTTGCTGCCCCACGAAATGTTAACATTAAACGAGGCATATAAAATGAAGATGAAATTTTTTTCATTCCTTCCTCTTTTCTATATCCATTCAGTCTTACCTGTGGTCACCATGATAAAAGATATATCCGATGGATGGGGAGCATCATTATAGGTGGAAATGTACCATATACCTTTGTCCAAAAATTTGGTAAACTCAGCATTATGAACTTTATGACCAGAAGAAGATGATGAAGATGATGAGGAAGAAGAAGAAGAGGATGAAAGTAGAAAGGAAGCAGATGATGTGGATGATGATGATGATGATGATGATGATGATGATGATGATAACGGTGATGCGGAAGGAGAAATGGAATGGGTTGGTGAAATTATGGAATTCCTATCTGATCGTGTTAGACGTCCATGTCCATCATATACACCACCATCGATAATTTCCATAAAATCGTATCTTGTATGACTAGGAGGACGGTTTTTAGCACCATACACTCCTACACTGGCACCATGTGCTATTATATAGCTAAATTTAATTAGTGCTGGATTACTACGATATAATTGAATATTCCAATGTCCATGTGAAGGCACTTTATGGCTTAATTTGTGTCCCAAATCAGCTTCCTCATACACATCATTGGAACCACTAGAACCAATCCCATAGCCACGCATAGGATCTCCACCATTGGCACCACCACCACCACTTCCGGTTCCTCCTCCTCTTGTATCAGGAGGTAATTGAAAACTAGGTGATGATTCTTTAAGATTTGGCAATCTTTCTAATCCTGATTTGGTACTGGCACTATTAGTGTTACTGTTCGGTGAAAGCTCGTCAATATCCGATTTAAGGGCTGTGAGATTAGAGGATAAGTGAGAAGAGAAGAGAGAAGAAGAACAAAAAGGAAATCAGATAATGATAATGGTTTCACCATGTTTGAAATTGGAATTAAATGATGGATTGAAAAAGAAGAAAATCGAAGTAGCAAGAAATGGAAAGATCGGAAATGATGATCATGTGTGTGTGTGTAACAGATTGGAATGTATACTTTGAATAGCATTCATCTAATGAAATCTGATAGAAGGAGAATGAAAACATTTTTATCTCTCTCTCTCACACAAAACAGTAAAAGTTATACAGCTAAATCATTTGAACTTTTTCATGATCGAAGATGAAAAACAATAACAATGATACACAATATATAAGCATTAACTGTCCACTATTAAAATGATCACACACATATTCTCAGAGGTTAAAGATTAGTTACATTATGATCAAGAGTACAGAAGAAACAGTAAAAGTAAAAGATTAAAGTTAACCATGATGAGTTTGATACAATCGCATGAATTTGACTAAAAGATCATGGAAACAAGCTGGCAGCAACTTCCGGTATATGCTTTTTTCTTTTCTCTCGAATAGCAATAAAAGCGAACTATTAGTAATACTGTTAGTATTACTTTTCTGTGAGATAAGCTCTCACCATGAAATGGGTATGGATTTAGTATCAATTTCAATTTGAACTTCTTCCACAACCGGTAATCTTATACACCATTTATTATTTCATTTTATCACTCTTTCCTGAAAGTTCCACTAAAAATCGTAAATACCTTTGACCTGTAAGTATACTAGCAGAATTTGATTCCTTCACTTTGGATTACTATTCGAAATATATTTCCTACTTTTTGGTGCAAAATTTTTCATCATTTTTTCTTATATTTTTTCATACATTTTGCTACCAGGAGAAAAAATCTGAAAATGCTAACAAATTCTTTCAACTCACTACATTGTATTTTCAACCTTCTATGTGTTATCTCACTATCGAAAGCTTCTTTTTTGGGAAACTCCACAAGCCAACATATTCTGTTCCCTAAAATATGATAGATTCCATCATGTTTTTACTGAAGGATTTTGCCTCAAGACTTTCGATCAGCCATGTATGTACACCTTCGTTGAACACCTTTATTTTCGAAAGAGAACATGTAAAACATTCAAACTATTCGTTCCTCACGACTGCGATTTCAATTTGAATCTTCAAAAATAATCCAAGTGATCTTAGCTAGGTGTAATTAAATCTCATGTCTCAAATATGACCAATTTCTAAGCGTCAATTTTGGCGCCTTTTCCCTCCTCATTCATCTGATAAATTTTATCTTTTTTTCCTGAGAAAGAGAATACTGGCTCCTCAAAATTGATGATGATAGTGATGAAAATGAGAGACTCAGTCTAGCCTAAACACATACACACAAATGAACACAACTTGCATAATCGTACAAAATTAAGGCAAGAATAAGAATGAGATAGCTTGTGTAATGTAAAGTATCCACTAGATTGGTTAGCTGAAGAATTAAGTAGGTATAAGAAGCTATAACAATGAAGTGTGAATCAAAATGTGTGAATGAGTTCTAGTTGAATGTCACCCAAAAAAGCGGAAATGATCGTAACAATGATAATGTGTGTGTATGCACGATAACGATGATGAGCTTCTATTCTATGCTATTCCATTCTATTCTATTCCTTTTTTCCATTCTCTCTTTCTACTCTCTAGGCATTTTTGACTGTTGAATAGCATGAATCGATAAGATCCAGCTAATTAGTCAAGTTCATTAAGGAATACAGAACGGAATACGGTGACTGTAAAGAGTGCTTCGGCATGTGAGTAACTGTAGTAGTCAGGAAGGAAGTGCTCCAGAGGCGAACTGAGAAAGGATGTGATTTGATTTCAGGCTATATACAGAGGATAGTTTCTAGAAGTGAGAGAATTTGGTGAGAGAAAAAAACACCTACAAGAGTATTTACAAGTATGTGTACTCATGTTAAATTATACATATATTTATCTCATTAGAATGTGCCTGAAACTGTGAGATATGGGTTGATGAGAGAGAGAGAGAACAAAAAAATTGGGAAACCATCTCTCTGGATGCGTGACGAACCAGTATCGATTGATGAAGTAAGATGAAGTAAACAATACACATAAAGTGTACACTATTACTGGTATACATATTCATCTCATTTGATAATGTTCAAATATCGAACCTTAGCTCCTTTCCTTGAGATATTAGCTCAAAAAATCTTGAAAAAGTTTTGAAGTGAATACTTCAATCTTATCCTACTTGATCTTGTCAACTAGATAGAATCAAGTGCTACTTAACAGGGAAAATTTTTAAATCTATTCGATAAGGTATAAAATATCTGGTCAAGAGACTAATTGAAAATTAGAGAAAAGATATACACAAGCACACACATGATAAGGAGTGAATAAGAAGTAAATAAGATATTTTCAAATATATTGGAGAAAGATACTTACTCAAAAAACATGTCCATCCAATGATGATTATAAGGCTTATGATGAGAAAAATTATGAGAAAGCCTTTCCATTGAAAATTGAAGGGTAACTTTTTACGTGAATCACTAGAATAGAAGGGAGGTTTCTTTTGTAGAACCGAAAAATTGGTTTGTTGGCCTCGCAGAATTGTATCGGGTGGCACACACATGCTACCGGCAAGTGTTGGATGGCTTGAGAATAGCATCAGTGCGGGATCAAATTCTGTTCGAATTCCAGATGATGCGTACATGATGATGATGAGTGGTTGGTGTTGATGTTCAGATGAGAGAGATGAGGAGGAAGAGAAAAAATAAAGTCACATAAGTATTGATATTCCAGAAGAAGCACATACACAGAAATATGCAAAGAAGAGGAATGATTTTTCGTTTGGCTTTTTGAACGGAAAATTGATTCAAGTGAAAGTAAGTCACTTGATAAGTAGACAGCAATGAAATCAGTTTGAAATCAAATAATTTTGACAATACACAGAATATTTTTTGATACAATATATATCTTGAAGTAAGAGGAAAGATGAACAGAAGCCCAAAAGAATAAGAATAAGAAGGAGCACTTTCCTCTCTTTCTTATTCTTCTCCTCTCTTTCTCTAAGGTACTACTACTGTTTCAGTCGCTCAGATGCTGAACACTAAACACATCACCACTAGATGCTCACTCACAGATGCTGCAGTCTCCCGTTACCATGGAGATAAATCTCACTCTTTGCTTTCGTTCTCTCTCTCTCTCTCTCTCTCTCTCTCTCTCTCTCTCTCTCTCTTTCTCTCTTCCTTTTTCTTTCTTTCTTTCTCTATCTTTCTAGTTTCTTGATATGAATCTCAACTGATCGATGGAGACGTGAATTAGATGCAAAGAGATCTTGATAGAAGAGAGAGAGAGAGAGAGAGAGAGAGAGAGAGAGAGAGAGAGAGAGAGAGAGAGAGAGAGAGATGCTTTTAGCTTTCGTTCTCTCTTTTTCTCACACTTTTCGAATTCCATAGGAAGAAAAAGAGTGGAGAGAGAATAATACCCGATACAAGGGAGAGAGAAGAAAAAATTAGACAATAATCGGAAGAATGAGAAGACAAATTCCATAGCATCACATTCTTGGTGACCCGCATCCAAAAATTCTGCTCATATTCGTGGTTGAATGCATGTTTTTGTCATATTTCGACTGATACGATGTAGAGGAGAAGATGTCAGTTATCATTTATAACCATGACTTGGGTTCACCGAGAGGCAACTACACATCCTTAACTCCATAATTTTTCCATCTCTTGGGTGAGATATATATGTGTGTATATGTACGTTATACTGTACTGTGCGAAAACTGTACCATGTTCACCAATGTTCTGATCTGATGTGTGTAGGACATGTTAGTTTTGGGTATAGTTTGAGAGCATCACCACGGATGGTCAGTTATATATCCCCGAAAAAATAATGAAGTTAATTCAACTCACGTTTCAACGATGCCCATTGGAAGTACATTTTTCTAGGGTTGTCCAGTAGGGAATATCTTTTCTCTCTCTCTCTCTTTCACTACTCTTACTGACCAATTCTTTTGCCAAACTATGGCTACCAGTATACCGGTCATGTCCTTATTTTGATCAGAACTCATTATTCTGACCATGTACACCGACAAACATGAGCCAAAAACTAATAAAATCATAGAGATGAATACAATTTTTATTCTTACTTCATCTATGGCTATCAATTGCGCTCAATATCATCTTAGCTTCATCAAAATTGGATGAATCTGGTGGACATAGGAGAGAGAAAAATCTGGGAAAAATGGAGAGCAATTTTTTATTTTTTCTACTTTGATATATCTATGTGAAATAAAGCGAATGCTCATTGCTTCTATCTGACGTCAATAAAAAAAAATCGATCTTGAATAAAGTAGAGATACACACATTGTGATGGGTACGAGAGCAACAGTGCAATTTTTTTCTCCTCAACGAATAAGCCTAGACCAGCGATTATTGAGCGAAAAAAAGAAATAGGAAGAATATAAGAAATCAAATATCATATCAGAATTTGGACTCTCTTCTCGTAAAATGAAAGTCCAGCATCAGCAAAGAATAAAGAATATCCTCTCCTGTTACACTGGTCTGAAGTTAAATTGAATTCGCTCCACTAGAGTAAGAATGTTTAAAATTTTTTTTTTCAACCCAAGATTGCAGGGTAAGACGGTCACCGAAACTGTATGCAGAAAATAGATGAAGAAAGAAAAAAAATCATAAGATCTACTTTTGTGGTCATCTATTTCAACGAAATAATGTATGTATGTATGTTTTTTTGTGAATGGGCCATCAGAATGGCGGCCGTTTTCAAGGGCCAAACTAGGTGGACAGGTATGTACGGCAAGTCCTTTGTGTACAAGATTACAGTTAAGATAGAATAGTTCTATTGTGTATTCAAGGTATTTGTGTTTCAGATGAGGAGAGAGACTCTGGCGGGGTTTTAAATTATTTTTTCCAAAATAATTTGTGTTAATACAGATACCCTCCTCGTGTGTCTTCTTTTGCAGACAGTAGTTCAGGGAATACTTTGTCTGGTAGATCATTTCATTTGACTATTTACGTTCATTCCAATTCTTTTCTATTCAATTCTCTATTATCTTCTCTCTATTCGTTCTCTTTTCTTTTCTCTCTTTCTCTCCTCATCGTTCCACTTTTACTCACAGACGATGAATCATTTAGATCAATGAACAAATGGAAGTGAAGAAATGAAACTGTATGGAAAGAGACGCAATAACTAGATGATTTGATGATTTCATTTGGATGGCCATCAACATCATGATGATGATCATATGTGTATGGTGAGCAACTGTGGAGAAGCCTACTATACACATTCCAGTGATTCAAAATGATTACTTCCAAGAGAAAGAATGCCTGTTGATGATCATAACGACTAGAATATCGTATGCAAGAAAAAAAGAGCCACTTTTTGGAATACTTGAAAATTGATTCTAGTACATCATTTGATGTGGCTAATGAATGCTTCTTGACTATCAAAACATTTCCCTATCCATCAGATTGAATTGTATCGATAATGATAGTACTGATGATCTTCATTGACCCAAATTTATCTTTCTCAACCTACGTTTCACAATAATCTCAGAGGATATGCCTTGTCAAAGCAAAGAGAGAGAGAGAGAGAGAAAGAGAGAGGAAAAAGTGATGAGCAATTCTGGATGATTGATAAAGTGTGTACATGTGTGCATGGTGTGTTCAATGTATACAGCAGTCTAACTTAGCTCGATTGCATCAGATTGAATGGACCTGTTGACCTGGTCAACCATATATATTGGCCTTTACCTTTCACTGTTTCAATGTAAAAGAGTTTTCCACTCCCTATCTCTGATGTATGTACACGTTCATATATATATACATACAAAAAAAAGCACTTCCAAAAAGTAAGACCTCGACAAGTATTCCTTGTATGTGTATGTATCAGATGGATGAATCATGAATGAAAGATTGTTGCAAATTTATTCTTACACACATCTTTTTTGCAAACAACAACCAGTCAGGCTGATAAAGTTGCTTATGTATAATTTTTTCTCAAACAAACACGATACACACGCATATACTCACATGGAAGATGGATTTAGTTTTCTCCTTTTTATCAAAATTTTCGTTTTGAAGCATTCTCTCTCTCTCTCTCTCTTGTTCAATTTTCCCAATGTACACATTGATTCTCTAGTTAAATTGAATCCTCTTTCACTTTGTTCACCAATGGTTCACCGGTTTTTTCTTCACTAATCTTAAAGCTTGAATACACATACATACATACATATAGACACAGACACACACACAGGGAACCTCAGAATGATGATGAATCGATGTGTGGCAAGTGATTTGGAAAAATATTGTTTGCACAAAACGAATGGCATCAGTCAAATTTGTGGCATCTTGGGATGAAAGTGAGGGAAAGACTGTGTGGTGGGTGTTTGGCTAGAAGATTTTGAACACTTGCAATCACACTTGAGGCAAGAAGATAAAGAAAAGAGAGAATAGAGAATAATAATAAATTCCAATAGATAGTAGAGCTTCTTCTTCTTATTTCCTTCTTTCCGAGAGAGATAGAGAGAGAATAACTTTTCTACTATCAATGAGCGACTTGAGAGTGACTTTCAAAGAGAGTGAGACAGAGACTAGAAAAATAATCATAATAATATGAGATGCTGAAGTAAGATGAAAGTCAATGTACAATGAACACATACACACACATGCTGGAGGATAAGGAATAAAAGTAAGAGAGAGAGAGATAAATAGAAGATGAGACTAGTAAAAGAACCTCGAGGGATGAAATGAATGCACTAGAAAAGACAAGAATGATGAATCATATTGTATGTTTGCTAGGGGGAGGAGTGGGGTGTGCGAGTTGTTTTATTATCTGTTTGGATTATGTTGAGAATCATGTGGCTTCATCAATTTTCATTCTCACTTATATTCTTCTTCTTCATCCTCTCTCTCTTTCTTCCATGCTCACAGCTGAAGGTGAAGTAAAGCAAATAAGTGAGTAGCATCTAATAACATTCTAATATTTTTCACGACCATGCGATGAACACTGATGGACAGGAAGAGAAGAGGATGAGAGAAGATAAGTATGAAGATGGGAACAACAAAGTGATGCTTGGGAAAAAAAGTTTGCTCAGATGTTATGGATTGTACTTGAATCTTGGATCAAAGAAAAGGAGAAAGAAAAACATTGCCAATACTATTGTACAAATTTTGTCACGAAGACAGGCGAGAGAGAGAGAGAGAGAGAGAGAGAGAGAGAGAGAGAGAGAGATGAGGATGCTGGAGAAGTTGGAAGAAAAATCATAGTCAAGAATCATCTCCTTTTGACTCAATATTATTATTATCATTGTTATCATTATTTTACACCATCAAATGATTGTGACATCAAGTCATGTCATATTCGACATACGATTGACTGTCTATGTAAACAATGGTGATGATGAACATACAGACTTCCAATTTGAGATGTTCTGCAATTTTGATCTATCTTGGATCTAAAAATAAAAATGCTCAAAATGTTCACCAGATCAAAAATATTGTGTATATGTGAGTGTGTGAGGATGCTGATGTCCTGCCTAGGATAAAAATAATATGGTACACTTAACAATGACAATTGTAATGACAAGCAAGCCTATCATTCTTGCTAGCTGTATGCTTGTCAATTATCTAACGATTACTTGATCTTTCAAGCGATGACATGGAGAGAGAAAGAGAAAGAATCATCTCCAAGAATCGAAAGGCAGCATCCCAGGAATCGATTCCAAACCTGGACTCTGAATGGACTGATTACAACAGCAATATCGTGCATACTTTTTCGGTTCCTTTCTCACTTACACTATCTCATATTATCTGGTGGCTACCACATGGTGTATGATCACCATTTCCTGTGCAATTAGAAGCAAAAATGATGACATATCTCCACATGAAGACAGAAAGATTCTCACAATTATTATTATATTCTATCAAGGAAAAATTCTTCTCTCTCCTCTTCTTCTTCAAAATCATTTACTACAAAGCAGGATATAGAATAAGATTGTGGACAATGATCACAAGACTAGTGTGAAGAAAATGATGATCACATTTGGATGAGCCCAAGCTCAAGCACTCACACACATACACACATCTCACTATCATTTGAACCCATGACAATGTCCACTGTATTTGTCCAGCCATATAAAAGTAATTATATTCCCTTTCCTCAATCCTAAATCTCTATTAGGTTAGTTCCGGTCCGATTGGAGATAGAATGGACATCAGAGAAAGAGAGGAAAAGTAAAGTATGTGTGTCCGTCCACTATGAACACTCCATTCCATGGCCAATTGTTTCCAAATTTAGTTCCCTCGTTTATATATGAGGCAAATTGAGAAACGATACGAAAAAAAGGTGGCTTCTATGGTTAATTTTCTATCTTTCTCTCTTTCTCTTTCTCATAATGAATTGGTGACAAGATTGAGTGAGATTGAGAGGGAATAAATCACTTCTGTCACATTTCTTATTCTATAGTGTGTCATAAGAAGCTGGACTTTTCTCGAGAGAGAGAAGAATATCACATAAGTTTTGAGTTGAAGAATAAGAGGAGAGAAATAAATTGATCAACTCAATGTATATATATTGGCAAATACTTGTCTGGTATGTGTGTGTGTGTGTGGGTCTGTTCATCAACGAATTCTCACCACTAACGTTATTTCAGTGAGGTCAAAGCGCATCGTATGAGATATATAAATGCTCAAGATTAGATCAAACCAGAATTCGAATGCTTTCCCATCACACTCACATGGCGAAAGAGAATCATTTCAGAGTTTCATCAATACTCAGAATGTGAATCCCAATCTATTCAATCTAAGCGCCATGAATGATTGGATGAGATTAGATTTTCGGTATATACACCAAGCATCTTCTCTCTCACACACTCATACACTTTGTGCCTCTCTGTTTCAAGAATGGTAAAAGATAAATGAAAGTCTGAAACAATCATTTAGAAGCTGTATCTTCTTATATTGGAAGAATTTCATTTCTCTCTCTCTCTCTCTCTCTCTCTCTCTCTCTCTCTCGCTCTCTCTCTCTCTTTCACACACATATTGTGAATGGAAAGGAAGGAATCTGATGGAAGAGCAAAAATCATGAGACTAGAAGAAATTGATGAGCAAAATAGAAAAAGAACATGGTAAAGATGCCAACAAAGATGGTTCGATTTTTCTATCCACTAAAAAGATTCACTAATAAAAAATATCTTCTCTAACTCGAGTAAGAAGCTTCTTTCCTCTCCCACCAGCATCTACTTAGAGCATGATTTCCATGAGCTTTATTCCTTCTTACGATACTTTTATCCAATAATTTTCGTTCCACTTCCTCATCAGTTACCAAAATTTAGATGGATTCTGGTGAATGGAAATGAAGCAATTATATTTTTTTACGCACTTTTTTCTGCATCATGATAGATCCTTCAAGCAATCCGCACGAGATTCAAGATAACATTAATGGGTAAAAGATTCACCTAGAATGCATATTAAATATCTTGCCAGAATGATATCATATATATATAATGGCAAATACTATTCTCACAAGATCGGTTCATCTTCGATCAAGTCGTCAATTAGGTATAAGAATGCACACGTAATATTACTTTCGGAAAGCTTTTTATCTTGACACCAGAGTATTCTCGATCTCAGAGAATGTTAATTTTTTCGATTAAACTTTTTATGGGATCCCAAACTTCTCTTCGGAATGAGATTTTCGATACAGCTACTACTGAAGAATCGTGATATTCATGAGAGAAGCGAAAAAAACTCGCCTCAAGAGAGCCATAACTGATCCTTCACAATCAAAACCATGAAAGGAAACTTTTCTCACACTCACATGAAACTTCCAAAAAGACTCTCTTCCATGTAAGTATGATTATATGACTCTGGAAAATACGATTCTGATGCATACCTCTCAGCATAGTATCAAGGATGAATGTCCAGAAGAAACCTGAAAAAAGGTTCATGTATATATAGCTCATCTGTAATGTTTCATTTATAACTGTATGCATGTGCTTTTGGGCTCAATTCTCATGGATGAGGATCAGTGTTCATCAATGATGAACAGAAGTCATGATAATCAGAATGAATGATTTTCGGTAGGGATAAGAGGTAGACATGGTGGACTAACCATAAATAGTTGGGAATAGCCACCAAGAGAGATGCCCGGTTGAAGGTAAAATGTACTCGCCACCACTGTATGGCCATTTCATGAATAATCTATGATGAATTCATGAATATTTTATCATCCAAAAGATTCGATATTTCTATTTCTTATTTCCTCTCATATTGGGTGCTACAAACAGTCTAATCACAGTATTTTGTATAGTATATGTGTATATTTATCTACTGAGCAAGATTTGATTCACAAAAAATCTGGCTCAAAATAGTCAGTTAAAATGGTTTTACGTACAAGACTGACGGAGATTTTGGTAAAATAATGACAGAATTTTGTATTCCTTCAATTTGGTCAACTTTCCATTCAGATGACCATGTAAAACTTTGATCGAGTAAAGAGTGGAAAAAGATTGCAAATCAGACTGATAGAACATTCATATGAGTGGATATTTATTGCCATCATCCTGATGAATATTGAATGTTATGATCTCATCATTTGCATGACTTTTTGGATAGAAATTGTTATCCGAGGTATTCGAACAATAAACTATCTCATGTATATACTGATTTCAGCTTATGGAGGAAGGGAGATATTTATGATGTACAAAGCATCATCTATGATGAATCCATGCTAAGAGAGTATATCAATTCTTCGGAATAACAATAATATTAGGCTACTTTGATGTCTGATTTGTTTGCTACGAGAAGCTTAAAAGATAGCAGAGAAAAAGGAATCGAAAAGAAAATAATAATGCAAAACATGGCGAATACCATACCATGATATTTCTGATCAAATTTCAAGGATCACGCACAAAATTGCATGCATAACATGATACCCAATTGAAAATATAATACCCAGGAAATTTTATTCCTTGCGCAATCAAAAATATATTCATGCATTCAAAATTGGCTTAATTTTTCGCTCTCTTTCTGCTCCTATCATACCGTTTTCTTTTTCATGATCATGATCATCTCCATTTCTATTCTCAAAATTCCGAAATCATATCATGAAATCGCTTTCGCAGTTATATTTTTGAAACAAGCATCTATGCTGTCAGTTTGCCTGGGCACATCATCTCAGTATTGAAGTAAAGCGAAAGAATATAATGTTAACCGATACTATCGAATTTCGTTCAAAACTATCCCGAATATATCATCACACTATGGTGGAAAGATAAAATTTTTGATTTTGTTACTCGAGAGGAATAGGTAAGCCCTGATGGCACGCGGCAGTTAAAGAAGTATATATTCTTATTCTAGTTGAACAATCATTTGCATTGAATTTTGAACAAAAAAAGAGATTCTTTTTGCTGAGAGAAAAGCTTCCACTGATAGAGTATCTTGGTGGAAGAAGAAGAAAAAGATGAAAATATGTGTATAAGTGAGAGAAAGTCCATCTAAAGCTTCCTTTTTATTTTTTCTTCTTGGAAACACACTTGGAATTCTAATGAAACGCAATATAATAGTTTTTATGGCTATACATATATATATTTTATTTTCCACTTTAGCTTAGACGATACTCTTCTATTCTTTCTATCTGCACCTCTGTAGTATTTCGCGGGCGTGAAAGACCAAGGCATGTACAAAGAAAGAGAGAAACTCGCGTTAAAAAGAGAGAGAATAGAGGTGAAAAAAAGTGAAAAAGAAGGAAAGAAGATGAAGAAGAGGAAGAAGAGGAAGAAGATGAAAAGAACCTCACAGGGAGGAACCTTCATGAATTTTTTTTCGGATATTTCCATTTGCTTGCCGAAAAATTGGTCCAAGTGGCTTACGCCGAGGGGATATACAACCTTGGGCACACCGAGACGCCCAGTAAAGTGGTCATAAAAGTAAGGCCAAAGACCACCGATGATTAGAGGGAGTAGCAAATGTGATGCAAAAGGATGGAAAACTATCATCATAGAATGCTATTTATGTGTGTGTGTGTGCCTATTTGAGAGAGAAAATACGGACCAGAAGTTGTACAAACAATTTACATTCGAGAAAATTGGGATGCTGAGATGGAAAATGTAGTGATGAGCTTTTGAAAGGGACACAAGTCCACCGATAAAGTACTCAAAATTGTTGCATCATTTCGGTCTTGATGGACTGGAAAATGATATGCTTTTTGGTTCTAGTTTCTGTGGTCAAAATAGACATTGAAGATCAAAATGATCTGGAATGAAGCGAGCTTAGCAATACTCTCTGTGAATTGCTTGAATACTAGATATTAGATGGAATACAAAAAGAAGCTTGATGATAGGGAATTGAGGACTCTATTCAAGTCAGTGGATCAGAGAAGATGGAATATGTAGAGAAAAGCCAAAAATGAGGCTCAGAGAAAATGCCTTTTGAAAAAGTGATACACTGACAATTTTGTGAGATATATTTGCTGATTGAGAGATAATCGATTTCTTTTCTATGCTCTTTTCTTCCATTTCTGTGTCAAGGAGAAATAAATGATATATTTATTGGGTGCATCTGTTCGATCATGCAAGCTAAGCAAATGAAGGAATTCCAAGATGAAATATTGGCCAAAAGGCAATGTGAATGATGGTTAGAGAAAGTTAGAAAGAGGACTAGAGAATAGAAGAAGGATTCCCTTCTCAATGATGACCACAAAAATCACTTTCAAAACTTTGTATCATTCATTTTGCTCTCAAATATCACTTGCTGGTTATTCTTCTTTCCATGCTACTTCTCTTTGGACGTTTTTTTTCCCACTGACAATGGCTTCAAAACCTATCTCTTTTCATTCTCTTCGGATCATTTGTTGGGAATCTCTCACAAGTCTCAAATCTTATACACACACGCATACACACACATATATATGGCCCTTCAAAACCAAAATCCTAACAAAATGGTTACATGTGAACACTTTTGAAAAGGAAGCTGCAAAGAGGAAGAGAGAGAGAAAGAGAACAAAAATCAAACCTATGAGAGAAAAAGAATGATGAGAATAGTTCTTCACTTGAAAAATCATCCAAAATAATTTGAATTGTTCATCGTTGAGTATCTCTCTTGTAACCAATTTCAAAGTGATTTTGTGGTGAAAAAGTTTTCTCTCTCTCTTCAAAAAAGCTTCACTTTCATCAACAATGGATAAGGACAATGGCTTGATAAAAAGTCTAGGTGTGTATATATATGTATGTATTCTCATTTTGTGAACAAGAGGGATTGAATTTGATCACTTGAAATGAAAATCCCATGAGAACTTTACACCCGAATTATGGGGACCTTTCTCTTTTCCGCAAATAATAGAGATTATACACACATAGAGACTAGGCATTCATCCTATTGATTGTAGAAGTAAAAACAACAAACATTCATCCCAGCTTAAACTCTATGGCCAAAATTAACCCTTTGTTTTGGAAAAAGATCATATTTCCCATCATTCACCGATCTATCAAAAAGTTCCAATATCATATAAGCTTGGAAACCTTTTACCGTTTTTTTTCTCTCTCCCCTCCTTCATCTTGATGCTGACACCAGATAGGCTTCTCAAGATGAGACCACAATTAACTGGGTGGCTGAAATGTACTTTGACAGAGATAATAAGGGAGAGAGAAAGCTCATCAGCCTATTGTCATCATCATTTTTCGCAGCATCTTCATCACTCCGTTAACCTTCGCTTCAAGGTGTTTCCCCGTAATTGAGTTGATCAGAATGAGAGGGAGAGATGCGGAAAGATGAGGAGAAAAAGATGCGAAAAACTCTTCAAAAATATGATGATGAAGTCTTTTCTTATTTAGAGAAGTTCGCCTAATTTTCTTCCCTCATGAATCTGATGATGCAAGATATGATGAGATGAGATGATCTGAAATTTACTCTTTTTTTGGTGCATCTTCGAAGTCTTCACAATGTATAGCTCACTATCACATACTCAACATCCCAGCCCGGAGGACTTATTAGACAATTAGATTATATAAGGATCATCATTCCCCTTAGAATAACAAAACAAGCCATCATCTTGCAGAATTCTCATCATCAATTTAAGCGTTTAAGTTGAAATTGGACATTCATGGGAGATAGATTTTTTTCCCTCGCTGCTAAAGCTGATGATAAAGTTTGTGGAACAAATTCGAATTTTGGTCATCATGAAGATGTATCCGAAAATTTAACAGGATACATAAGATTAAAGAGAATATCCATTTCGTACTGCTTTACCCTTGAGCGTAGCTAATAAGATGATGATCAAGAACGTTATCAGTATTCACTGGAAAGAGAACAGAGTAGAGAATTTATCAGGTAATTTGAATTTTTTGTGATCTCTCTTCTCTATCCTCTCTTTTTCCTCTATTCCATTCCATTCCAAGTGATAACTGACTAACTGCATCATGCATGAAGAGAGAGAGAGAGAGAGAGAGAGAGAGAGCAAAGAGAAAAGGATTATTTGAGCCTAGCATGAAAGTATCATGAACACACACACATCCACATTCACATTTGGCCATCTCTCCTGGGCATAATCCTCTTTTTGATCATAGAATAGATCACCGAATCACCCAAAGAGAGTACCAGAAATCACATTAATCAGAATCTAGTTGCAGATTAGTTGAGCTGGTTTATTTTCTTACTCTCTTCCTTCTGTATATGAGAATGTGTGTGTGTGTGTATGCTAACCGTTGTCTGCATGATCTGCCTCAGGCAAGGATCACAACATTGCATCTAACTATTATTGCATGGATGAACTAAAACTGCTACTTTTTCTTCCAGCATCCTTTCCATTTCCCTTTCCTTCTATCTCTCTATCGCTTCACCATCCAGCATCCATCTAGTATCCATTTTATCTTTTGTACTTTGTGTGTGTGTTTTTGTCTACTTCATCTTTCACTAGACATCGAAATTAGACACATGCACAAGCATCCACCAAGGCATCACTTACAGATAGCCAAAGTTCCAAGCTTATTTGTAGCCATGTCGATCACAGGGCTTCGGGGATGAATGCTGATCGTGTAATCAGCCAGTTGATTAAATTTAATTCAAATTGACTGACCATAAAATTGAGTTGTGAATCAAATTCGATGGAAAACAAAGGGTCAAAGTAGTAGTGAGATGGGAGAAAGATGCTGAGTAGTATCAAGATTTTTCAACTCACTGATGAGGAGAGAAAGGAAATTCAGCTCATTAAGTCAACAAGATTGTATCTGATTCATGGTGGTCAAGAATTGTTTTTATACGCTTGTTTAACATACAAATTGTGAAAGTCATCAATATTTTCTTGCTTCACATGTGATAGAGAAGATGCAGAGGGATGAGGCGAAAAAAAACTGGTCCTATTACCAGGCCATATAGCACCTAAAAAATCTGATTCTATCGCTTTTTTCTCTCTTCAAAAAATGTATGGAATGTATCGCCTCTATCATGCACACTTCCGGGATTCTCTCTTTCTCCTATTCAGATGGAGAAATATCACCAAAAGATCTGAAATCCTCTCACTGATCATAAAGCACATATTTATTATCACCATCTAAGATCTTCACCAATATGACACCATCAATTTCAAAGAGACAGTCAAGATACAATCGATACTGTTTTGGTCACACAAGTATGACAGCTTCTTTTGAAGTATCTTCATTTTGAAACTTTTGGAAGATCTTGATCTTGATCATCCAAAAGATGATTCAAGCCAAATGTATCGAAGAATTATTCCCTTCCAGCTTTTAAAAAATGCCAATATTAGATCAACTGTTGTGAACACAGAGAGTAAGTGGAAAAGTTCTCAACATTCGATTGTGGATACTTGGAAAAATTCCTGGAAATCATTCGATTTGAACGGGCAAAAAATTTTTTATCAAGATGACCATGTGAATCAAACTGGACACTGTGGGAAAAATAATTACTTTAATGTACCATGGAAGTACATTTTGGAATGCACTTTTTCATTCTCAAATATCTCTCTAACACACACACACACACAAGCTCTAAGTCTACAATCATTCACTTGATAAAAGTGACCACACTGAAGTTTTATCAATTGCTATTATCATTGGGTAGAAAAAATTCTGATCATGAAGTGAAAAAAAGAAAAATTCCATTGAATTGAGTTGAAAGCCAGATAAAAGTTGTGAATGGACAGTTGAAAGTGAGAAATATCCCATGTGACATGCAATAAGAGTCCAATAAATACAGGGAGAAACATCCATTGTTCCATCATGGTAAAGAATATCATTAACTGGCCACAGAAGTTATCTTCTTTTTCCCCTCTCTTCCCAATGTATACACTTTCTCTTTCTCTCTCTCTCAACACACCAAACACAATTTTGATCACGTTCTGAATGTAATCCGATAAAAATAACCCCAACTCAGAACTCTCAAGAAGGCATTCGTGTGCAGCGAAGAGAAGATGTTACCCAGCAAAAGATGATGACATTTTTTTCTCTCTCCTCTCCCATTCTTCTATCTTGTGATCATCTTCCATCGCCTCTTCTTACATTGAATTCTCTCTCCCCTAGGTTTTTTGCTATTCTTTTTCTGGTAGAATCACCAGCACCACTTGAATCCGAAATAAAAGTCTCTACATCCACTGGGCATGGATAACATTGAGAGCAATTGCCACCATCAACCATAGAAGGGCATCTTGAAATCAAGCATCCTACTTTCTCTCTCTCTCAATCGTTCATCTTCTGATGACCATTCCTTTTATTTTCGATATATATATTTTTTTCCCTCTATTCTCAACTCTTATCGCTCCCTGCTGGCTTGGTGTATTATGCTAGATATTTTATCCTGAATTCACACAGGACTCTTATGTTCATTGCCCTATTGTATAGCAATGGAGTGGAAGAAGATGAAGATGGAGAGAGAGAGAGAGAGAGAGAGAGAGAGAGAGAGAGAGAGAGAGAGAGAGAGAGAGAGAGAGAGAAGCGAAAGAAGACGAAGTGGAACAACAACAAAAACAACAACATCAACTTCCAAAAGGATCGTGTTTGACTGTGTTCCATTCAATATATCTATCTGAACATCCAATTAATCCTATCAGATAAATGTTCCGGACATTGCCAAGGTCTGACCATGTGAGAGGGAGAGTCAAAAGGAATGATATAAGACTGATGGGAATCTGTTGTACGGTGCGTGCGTTTGTGTGTGTATATGTATGGATGTTGGATGCGGATAAGGATAAGGATCATGAAATGACTCTTATCTAAGGTTATCAGCTTCTTAGTGGAGTTCTGGATGTATCTGATTTCCGTTTCAATAGAAAAGATCATGAATCACCGTCAATCAGTGTAGTGAAGAAAAAAAATCTCTCCAGGGGAAGTTGAAAGTTGAAAGGGAAATATGTTAACTTAACTTGAAAGATTCTGATATATACATACACACACATAAGATGCAACATCATTGATCTGTATGGATGCTGGTTACTATACAGATGAAGAGAGATAGAATGCAAAATTCGAATAGCAACAACACAAGAAGGAGTGAAAGCAGCAAGAGAAGAAAAAATCAGTGCAAAAAAAAATATCGATTGATATGCAGTAACAAAAGTGAAAGCGGGAAAGTGAGAAGAGATGATTATCTTATACGTTCATGAATATGAATTTCTAATTGTTATGTAAATCATTTTTGATTTGTTTGCTATTTAAATGAGAATAAAAATTGGACCCCTTCCACAATTGAATGGTGATGATGAGATGGTGAATAGATTGAAAAAAAAGAGCCCAGAATACATATACATACACATACTCATTGAAATGCACGAGTAAAATGAGTCTCATGATAGAGCACTTTACTTATATACCATGAAAATTATCATTTGCATTTTGGCCTCAAGTATTCCTTGGACTCATGGAATAGAAGTAGAGATAGAATTTTTTGACTGTCATGATTCGATCGAATTATTTTCAACAATGTGATGCCTCAGGCTAATCAATGTCGCAATGATGGAGTGAAGATTTTTTCTTCTCTTCTTCTCACTTTTTGCAACTCAATGCAAAATTTAGAATGAAAAACCCAAGTCAAATCATGGTACAGTGGAACAATCGAATTATGTATGTTCAGACGAGAGAAAAAGAGAATTTTCGATTTTTATCAGGTTTATTCAGGTTCTGATCATTTTATTTCCATTCAGTATCTTTCTATCAAGGAAACTTTGGCTGTCTGAATCTTTTTATTTCTTAGAAAAGAGAAAAACTTTCTCAAAAGGCTAGGCATCGAGATTTTGATACTTTATTATAATTGAGAGTGAAGAAAGAAAAAAAGTTTGAGACAGAAAGACTTATATCAGAATACCTAATGATGCTGGAAAGTGAAGAATCCATACAACAATCTACAGTATCATTTGAACCAGAATATCAGGTGGAACTGTTGGACACAAAAAAGCACTACACACTTTTGATCGAATGTTTGCCCACCAGAATAGGCTTTATATTCAAAGTGGAAACAAAGTTTCATGACAGTTTGATTTCAGCATGAGAGTGAGAGAGAGAGGAAGAATGGAAAAGAAAGATTACAAAATTCGCTCAGCTTCTGTATACAATCTGGAGAATCATCATGAAGGTGCTCGGAAGGAAGTAAGTGTGTGTGTGTGTGTGTGTATGCTTCATGCATTCTGCTACTAGAAGAGAATAGTGAGCGAAAAGAAGTTCAAGAGAAATAAAATCGAACATCAGATGGACTCAAGCGTAATATGCTCTGATGGACTGAAGAAAGGAGAAAAATACAAGAGACAAGAATTGGTCACTGTAGATGACAGGCACCATGAACTTCTGTCACTGATTTGGTTTATCAGTGATGTTGTCCGTTTTTCTCTCTCTCTCTCTCTCACTTTTTTGCCTGACAGTGTCATGAGAAATTGTTCTGAAACTGAAACAAAATAGAATAAAGAATGAGAGAGAGAGGAGACAAGAAAAAAGCAAGCAACCCGAGACAGAAACAATATAAAAGCAACCCAGGAAACCTTAGTGAAAGACAAAATTGGAAGTGAATCTGTCTCTGGTTGAATCTGAGAATCTTTTACTATCAAATAAGGCCAGCATTTTAGGTCACTCACTGTCTCGCTCAACCGGGGCTCATAATGAAAAGTAGGCATATGTATATAAATGCAAATGAGTCTGTGATCAGCAGGAATTGTAATGATTAGCCTAGCGCAGTGAATATATGTTTGTACTTGAAAAGAAATAAGAGACATTGAAGAGCGGGAGAGAGAAAGAGAAGTAAGAATAATATCTTGAAAAAGAATCAGAAAGAGACTTCCAAAAGGGTTATTTATTGGAATATTTGCACTTTCAGACTGTGGTAGACGAAGATCATTCGGCAAAAGAATGGAACACTCACAAAATAGATGAATGAAAATGGTGGTAATCGAAGAAGCCTTTTTTGTTAGTAGAAGAGAGAGAGAGAGAGAGAGAGAGAGAGAGAGAGAGAGAGAGAGAGAGAGAGATTGCACAGTATTTCCAACCAGATAGAATTGCTATTCCTGATGATGGCTCTCCATGTGTGTGATAAGTGAGCTCACCAAGCAAATGATGATGATGGCCATGCAAGATGTAAGCAAATCTTCTCCTCATGCTTACATTTAATGGCCAGCTGAGTAGAAGAGAGAGAGAGAGAGAGAGAGAGAGAAGCCCCTATCGTAACCAATGGTCATGTATCGTTAGGTCATCAGTAGTTGAGCAAACTGCCACTAGCTATTCAAAGAGCAATGGCTAGTAATAGTAGCAAAGGAATACATATACACAGTGAGATACTAGTATTCTTTTATCGGTGAATGAGTCTGTTGAGAGGAAGCGAATCGATTTGATCTTAGTAACCGGAGAGACAGAATGAGATGCATTGAGTCTTGTTGTATCGTTTCGAGTTCTAAGAGTGACTGCAAAAAGCGGATGATAGAATGACATGACTTGACTATTCAGTGGTCACCAATATGCAACCATCAGGATAAGAGCTAGAATGGCTGGAAGACAGGCCTAGAAACACCCAAGAATGAGAATAATGCATACCAGAGGAAAAAAAAGACCAGAGAAAGAGAGTTATATATATATATATTCCTGACCTGTGGGTGGAGAAGCACTTCTCTTTTTCTTCCACTGTATTCCTGGTAGATGAAGTATTCGCATGCATCAATAAGAATTCATTCTTCTCACCATACAAACCTTTGATTAATGGACATGTTACACACATACAGACACAAGAATTTGGAAGAAGAAATAGGAAGAAGCATAAGAAGATGGAAAAGAATGTCCATGGAATGACCAGAGTGGACATGGCATGGGGCGATTGTTTACGTCCAACTCGCTTTTGCCCAACAACGCAATTGTCATATTGGACAGATACTCACATCTCTAGTGATCAGAATGATCAGAAAATGTGGATGAGAAATTGAGATGTTCCACTTTTTTGATTCATTCTCGAGTACACACAGACAATCAACTCGATAAGTTCCACCATCAATCATGACAAACTTTCGAACTATCTCGTGAGTATTGCTTCATCTCTCTTTCTTTCTCCTCTTAATCATGAGAGCAAGTAAATCAATCGTTCTTACTGCTACTGGACACTTTCAAAGTATCTCATATTCGATTCAAGACACACGTGAAAAGTATCAACCAAAATTAAGCTGCTCAAAATCATCTGTTAAAACTGAATTAATAATCGTCCAGATTATATTATTCCAAATTCTGACAGAGTAAGTTTTTTTTGGATAAAATTATAGCAAAAAGAGAGACATATAGGAAGATGCGATAAATTAGTGCAGCTTGGTGCAACTGTTAAGGCAACATATGGTGATATTGTCAACCGAAGAGAAGATTTCAAATAGATAGAATGTGAACAGAGAGAAAAAAAAGTTCCATCGAAAAATATATAAGTTAACAGAGGAAAAAAGAAGAATACAACCACATAGAAGTGGGAAGACAATGTGAAAGTTTAGGTGAGAATATAAAAAGGGCAAATACTGTGTCTGTGTGTGGATGTTGGTGAGATTGTTGATGCTTTTTCTAGACTCTTTTTCTTTTTTACAGCTGAGTGCAGTTTCTATCTCTTTGGTACTTTACCAATGAAAATGGGAATAAAGTTACTTGATATTCTGGTTGAGCTTTCATTTCACAACAGTATATTCTTCTTTTTCTTCTTTTTCTCCAGCATCTTACTCTTTTTTCACTTTTCCCAAGCTCTAGAATTACTTCACAGAATGTCAAGATATTTGGTGTGAAAAGTTACCAAATTGGCAGTGCTGAGTCGTGTGTATTGCCCCCAGAATAGCCTCCACAATGGACTTGTGTTTTTGGAAACTCTCTTGTTTGCTCACATCATGAAAGAAGGTAGAAAGTTATCTTTTCTAGCTTCAATTTAATTACTCTATTTAATATTACCCATGAGATAGTGTGTAAGGTTTCATCAAAAATTCAATATACACTCTAATATCTAGCATCAAGGAAGAGTGTTAAAGAAAGGCAATTTCATGGCAGAATCATATAAAAGCCCATCTACTGGGTTGAGAATATCTTCCAGGAGCATACAAGACGGTATATACAAGTGTATATATCTTTTCACTGAGAATCATCTCACCCATTTCTCACTTCCTCCATGCATGCGATTGTAAGAAATATATATACTGTATACACAATCTTCTCTCATTTAATTTCTCCCTTTCATCAATTATTTGCCATAGCTATGGCCACTGGTTGTACATGGGAATACTTTTGAACAATTCTTGTTCAAATTTTTCTCAACTCAGTCCATTATCAAAGAAACCATGGACATGTACATACACCTTCTGGCATCTATACTGATTGGTGCATGAAAATTCAAACTCAATTTTGATTGAAGAAAGTAAAAGAAGAGGAAATTTCTTTCCCTCTCACTTACTTCGAATCAAATGGAAAAGAAAATCTATCTGAAATTGATTTGGGAAAAGAAAAAATAGCAAAATAGTGAGAATAGCAAGAGAGGAAAAAGAGAGGAAAACTGAATGAATGATGTAAGGAAAAAAGAATAGCCATTCAAAGTTGAATGGATTTGTACATTGAGAATGCATAGAGCGTAAAAGAGAGAGAGAGGGAGAGAGAGAGAGAGATGAAAAAATACAGTTAAATTGGATTTACTAGTCGGTAAAATTTTGGATGAAAGTATATATATTGCCATGTGGGCATCCAAATTTGTTCTCTCTCTCTTTCTATTTTGCTTTCCTTCTTGTTAAATTTTACTTGAGCTCCGTGCACAGGGTTTCATTCTTTCATGATGATACGGCGATCTGTTTCCAATGTGGAATACAGATATTTCGATGAATGTGTGTTTGACCATCAGTAAATCTTTGCATTGGAAACTAATACCCTGAATAAGTAGACTTCTCATGGTCTGAATAGATTTATTTTATCTTTCTTACTTTTTGTAGGCTTCCCAGTTTCATAGGAAAAAAAAGGAAATAAAAAAAAGATAATTTCACGAGCCTCGTAAAAAGATAGATAGAAGATTGTCTTCTTCTTTTTGCTGCTTTTTGTTTCCATCTATCTGGACAGCAATCTTAACAGGAAAAAAGGGGGAACAGAGCGATACTTTGACAGGATTGTGTGTTCACTTCAGAATATTCACTTTAAATGCTGATCAGATTCAGCTATCCAATCTGATCGAAGCAAATCCGTTTCTCACTATCCAAAAAGAAGAAGAAATAGAAAAGAAGGAATACCTTGAGAATATATGTATGTGTATATATACAGGGGAATCATTTAGAAACTGAGAAAGAGAGAGAGAGAAAATCTTGGAGAAAAGAGGCAGAATAAAAGAATAAGAAGGCTTATACATCGTATCACACAGAATAAGTAATCAAGTGAGATTGTGAAAGTGCACCCTAAACACATACACTTGAGAAGAAAAGAAAACACAATGTGAATGTTACATTGGTCAATGAGAAGAATGTGTGTTCGATAAAATCTGCAATACATGGACACATAGGAGAAGAAGGAGAAGAAAAAGAAAAAAATTCCATCAGGATTGATCCGACATTCAATGAAAGTAGATAGATCAAAAGAGAAGGATAAAAGAAACACTCTTTGAATTACAAGCAAGGAATTCATGAAGCTTATCTGCAAGTCTATTCCATCAGATGATGAGGTCACCAAAGATCAATGAGAAAGAAAAGGATGAGAAAAAGTTGCTGATAGGTGTATATATGTATATAAAATGAATAAAAGTCACAAAGAGAGAGAGAAAGATACATTGTGAATGAAGAGTATAGTTTATTTTGATGATGATACAGGCAGTTTAGAAGATAATTTGGGCTGTCAAAAAGTCCTTTTCGCTATACAAAATGTTCGATTGTTGGAATGTTTCATCTTGGAAGAGAGAGAAAGAATCTAGAACACACAATAGAAACTGCTTAGAATCATTCGAGTGAAGCTCAAGTTTCAGAGTTTTCGGATGAAAGTTACGATTTTTGTTCATGATTTTTCAAACGTGAATTCGATTTGATCATGGGTTCGAGAAATCAGAGAAAGAGAGAGAGAGAAAATTTCTAAGAAATAAAGTTCAACATAATCAGTGCAACACTTGCTTTGTTGAACTCGATCACAGCTAGTTTAGTCTCACCAGAATTGGCTTGATGATGAAGAGTTGTTTTTCCTTGGATGATTGAGTGAGCTAAGATGATAAGTTTCTCTCTCGAAACCTAGAAGACTGGCAAAAGTTTGGCAACAACAATAATTTGATTACAAGTTTTTCTTTTTTCTTCTTCTGATGAAAAAGACAGAGCAGAGAGATAGCAAAATTGAAACTATTCTGATGGCCATCAAGTCTAGAATAGAAAAGAGAGAGAGAGAGATGATTGAGAATGCTGTATTGATAGAATACAAGTCTATTGATTGGAAATCAATGAACTAAGGAAATGAAAAACTAAGTGGCCTCCAAAATGAAAAGGATCTCAAAATTCAATGGGAATCAGGATAACAAAGCGAACGAGAAATACTTTGATTAAATCACTTGATGTGTATCAAAAGGTATGTACGTGAAAATAAAACCTGAAATATTATTTCTCTTTCTCATTCTTTTTCCCTAGTATCAAGTGGCTACAAGTTATAGCCAGCCGGAAGAAGGCAGAAAGGGAAACCTGTGAGCCTTTTTCGGAGAGAAGAAGATAAAGTCACGCAATGGTTTCGGATGAGAAGAAGCATGATATCTCACTCGGAAATGATGACAAAAGCATTCATTCCTTAGTTGTATTCGTTATTCTTTGCATCTCTCTCTTTCTCTTTCATTCAATATTTTCACTGTATATACTTTCTCTCTATCATCTTGTGTATTGGCTAGTTTGCTAGAGCACTTGTTCAGATTCACTAACAAAATGGTCAAGTTGAGCACGAAAACGATAGATAAGCAGCATAAATATCGTGATATTTTGAAGAGAAAATTGTTCATAATAATACACATTATCATGCTACTCTCTCTCTCTCTCTCTCTCTCTCTTTCTTCTCAATAAGTTCAACACGAAAAGTTTACTGTGTGTCCAGCCTCCAAGTTCTCAGTCATCACAAATGGCTTCATATTGATCACTGTATAACTAGATGATGTAAACATATCAATCTGGAATGGATACACAAAAAGATGCATTTCAATTGTGGTTGAAAGGTTCTTCTTCCTGGATAGGTATATATAATATCGCTTCTCCACACCCAATCAGATGTTTAATATTGCTCTCTCTCTCTCTTACCATGATTGCTATTCAATTGATCATCTATACACACAATCTCTACATGCAATTCGAATGGGTATCGATGTTGTGCTGTTAGTTATCTACACAATCAAACAATGAAGATGGAGGACAAGAAAATCTTGCCAATATAATATTGGCTATGTTAGCCAATTTTTGTCCATCAAATGTCCTCCACATGTAAATATATATTGTCAGCCAAGAGATGGCAAAGGATCCTATTTTGAATCCATCATGCTGTGACTCTGGAATTTCAAGTAAACATACATTTGCTCCTTTCTTATATCGAATAGACTTACGCACTCCAAACCCTGAGAAAAACAGCGAAGA
The DNA here is from genome assembly GCA_003956705.1 of Brevipalpus yothersi. Taxonomy (NCBI): domain Eukaryota; kingdom Metazoa; phylum Arthropoda; class Arachnida; order Trombidiformes; family Tenuipalpidae; genus Brevipalpus; species Brevipalpus yothersi. The sequence goes on from QZCP01000334.1 coordinate 135,699, forward strand.
AAGTAAGCAACAAAATGCGAGAAAGATCATGAAATAAGAATGGAATGTGAGGAATACAAGTTGGACGAAATTTGATTGAAAACAAAAGTGAATACAAGCCAGAAGAGAGAGGCTACAGCAAAAAAAGGCTGATTTTCCTATGGACATGTATGCTGATCGTGCACAAGTCAAAAGTTACTCCCAAGGATTAATCTTCTCTTCAGAAAACCTCACGCAAATCGTGGCTGCAAAAGTGTTTCCGGTTCAACATTTCATTTTGAAAATTTTTGTGACTGCCTTCGGTGAAAGTGTGTGCCTATGTGAAAAAAAAAGTTTTCCCTAAATCTTCATTCTTTTTCATGAGCATTCTTTCAACTCACAAAACATATACACATATACACAAGTTTCTCTCTCTTCGATCTTTTTATACAAAATTTTCAACATATTCCCCAAAAGAGGTTACCCAAATTCAACGTGATACTGCATACATTTGCATGTAGAGCCCAGTGATGAGAGTTACTGTGTATAGTATATTGGAGCCTCGCAAGAGAGTGTCTGACAAGCTCATCCATCATCCAAGTGTAGGGAATATGAAAAACTACGCCAGCTCGGTTTGATGCTGGAGAGAGAGAAAAGTTAGCAGAATATCTTCACAAAATCTCACTTCCAAGTCACAGAGAGAGAGAGAGAGAGAGAGAGAGAGAGAGAGAGAGAGAGAGAGAGAGAGAGAGAGAGAATGATTACACATCGTCTTGAAGTTCCTCTATTTGTTTTCATTTTCCCTCATAACGATACAGTCTGTGTATGTGATATGCTTAGTGTATATACATATACATGGTGAGTATGTACTGTATGTGTGAGGCATCATCAGGGTTCGTCAAATATTTAAAACTTTCACTCATAACATGTACCCAGGCATTGACTTATTCGCTGAATTTTTATCGAAGAATGTCTTTCCCTCTCTGTTCCAGCCTAACTTTCTTATCTTCTACTTTCTCTCTTTCTTTTGCCACCCTCATGGAGGATCGAAAATTTTTTGAACATCCCGCCAGCTATTAATTGGCCAATATTTTATCGTTCATGATAAATTATTCTCTGGAGACATCTACACCGTTTCCACACCCAATTTCAGATTGGATCACATATCATCATGATTGAAAAGAAAGATTTTCTCTTCCTTTCTCTTCCACTTTCACACTATTCCTTATGGGCTAAGAAAAAACCAAGTGTACATGTGGAACACACTCGATCATCAAGTTTCATTTTCATCATCATTCCAGCTTCTTGGTGTACAGTTACATAATCACTGCTAACCATGTATTCATATTTTGCCGATTATTATTTGCAATGCAAAGAAGATTGGGATGAAGGAGAGAGAGAAAGAGCGAAAAGTTTTGAACCTCCAATGGTAGTAGTCAATAAAGATGAATACTAAAAAATGCATTTACAAATCATTAGAGAGAGAGAGCATCCAGGGAAAGAGTCTTGGAGAAGAGAAAAAAATCTGAACAACATGTGGAGAAAATGTTTGGAAGATGCTGGGGAATAGAGAAAAAAGAAATTCCGCCCAATAGTATTGAATTCGAATTGATACAAGCCAGGCTTCCGTATGAAAAGTTGAGATATTTTCTCATACTAGCTTGGAAGCTTGTTATTCTATCGTATTTTTCTTCAACCATTCAAATAAGAGCTTTTATCTGGAAAAAAATTTGTTGATTTAATGTACAATTCTGTGCAACGAGAAAAAAGTCAGCAAAACTGGTTGATCAAGAGAAATCAAATGAAATACACATTCCCAGTGTATTGCCAATTTTATCAGTAATTTGAAATATTCTCCAAGAATTGCCCATCGAAAGTTGCGCCTCATAGTATACAGCTTGAAATATCATGAATGCATTTTTTCCACCATCTACAGCATCTTTTTTGGCATCCAAGAGGAGAAAGGAAGAGAGAGAAAAAAAATTTACACTTCTCTCTGTCATCACCATCTCATTAAATGATGCCATTTGCATTAAAAAAAGAGTCTTCATTGAATCACTCTCTTGTGATACGTTTCTCTCTCTCTCTCTCTCTCTCTCTCTCTCTCTCTCTCTCTCTCTCTCTCTCTCTCTCTCTCTCTTTCCATTCCTCATTATCAAATTCTCCTTCTCTTCCACCATATTCGCATCGTATTCTGGATCCCATTTGCATGGTACTCAGAACACGATGCCATGATGGATGATTTCCTTGTAGACATTTTGCTGGACCATTTTCCCAGCGTCAATTGAACTTTTCTCTCTCTCTCTCTCTCTCTCTCTCTCTCTCTCTCTCTCTCTCTCTCTCTCTCTCTCTCTCTCT
>QZCP01000334.1:140292-244750 GCA_003956705.1 Brevipalpus yothersi
CTCTCTCTCTCTCTCTCTCTCTCTCTCTCTCTCTCTCTCTCTCTCTCTCTCTCTCTCTCTCTCTCTCTCTCTCTCTCTCTCTCTCTCTCTCTCTGTCTCAATTATTAGAGCAACTGAATTTTTAAATGGGATGAAGTCCCATTCATTCGGAATGTTGGCAACTTTTTATCATACATTTACTCCCTCATCCGGCTCATTCATGCTGCCTCATCAATAAATAGATTTGATTGGAAGATATTCTAATAATTTGTTTTATCACATTCTGTTTACTTCCCATCACACACAGAGAAGATGTAAACCTATTGCTAACTATCTGAACAGGCAAATAAATGATGATAATTGTTCTCTCTCTAGTATAATGTTTAGCCAACTGTGAAAAAGTGGAAGTGAGAAATCAACTCCTCTATACACAAACAGGCACCCATAAGCATTCAGCTTTAATTGATAAAATTAATTGCAAACAGTGAATATAAACATATACCAGACAAATGAAAGTATATGCATTCTCACACACATAGACACTTATATACATATATTTTGGGAAATGATTATTGAAGAGTAAGGCTTTTTCTCATTGTTAACATATACATACAATATAATTGAATGCAAGGTGGCTGAGCACGTGGACTCATCTTTTGTATTTTTTCCAATGAATGAGCAGACATACACACATGATGCGAGAAAAGAGTGCAAAATTGGCAAGAGAAAGAGAGAGAGAGAATCGAAAGAAGATAGCACAAAAAAAGGGATGCTGCAAGTGATGGGGAGGAGGATGAGAATGTTCAATGGGTAGACGATGCTGGGGATAGACAGTGTGGTGTGTGTGTATGTGTGTGGAGAGGATACAAATGAGAGAGATGATTTGGTTGAGAATTGGAAGTGCTGGTGATGAGAGAAATAGTGGAAGAGAGATGTTGAAACAATTGTGATGAGCTTGATGAAAAGAGAGGGAAAAGAAAAGTACAGGGCGAGAGATAAAGAATCATCCAAAATATACACTTGAAATACGGTGTAAAGCTGATAATTAATTTCAGTATAAAGAGAAAGAATGCTGATACACTATTTGACTGGGGTCTAGCTTATTTCTTGGGTGATTATTTTGGTAGTTGAAAGACAATTTGCCACAAATTTTCTCTCATCAATTGTGGCCAACTTTTATCCTCTCTTCTTCTCTCTCTCTTCTTTTCGCTCTCTTTCTAAATCTATTCACTGAATCGTTTACAAAAACGCTAAAAGATGAAGTTCGTAAAGTTTCCTCTTTCACTTCATTGTCGATGTGCACTGTGTAAGGAATTGGACAAAAGGATGGAGAAAGAGAGAGAGAGAGAGAGAGAGAGAGAGAGAGAGAGAGAGAGAGAGAGAGAGAGAGAGAGATGAAAAAAGTGGATCCTGTGTGAGAGAAAAGCTCCTGTGAATGAAAAGATGATCTCAGCCATCATCATTCGTTTTCTTCATCTCACCGCATCCTTTTTCTTCCTCTTTCTCTTCCATCTTCCCACTGGCAAGTTTTAGTAGCTTTTTATATATACCAACAAACTTTGACACGATTCATCGGGTTTCATGGTGAGAAAATTCACATTCAACCGCATCAAAAAGAGAGAGAGATAGATCTCTTCTTCTTAGAGAGACTACTCATGATATCACTTTTTGCTCACAAACCATGGCAATACCCGAAGCGAATCGATAATCTATCGGACAAAATGCAATATTTATTAGACTCATGCTTTGATCATCTTATTTTTGATCACTTCAATCCCCAACTTTTGCGCAAAATAATCCATGTCCACACCTCTCTCTCTCTCTCTCTCTCTCTCTCTCTCTCTCTCTCTCTCTCTTTTCTCCATCTTTTCACTAATACTCACTATTGAGTCCTTTGGGCAAGTATCAGAGGGCCAACTATTTTCACATGGTATGATTATAGACAACATCATGTTGGATTATCATTTGGATTCCGTTTTTTTTTCGCCTCTCTCGTTCTTTTTGATCTAATACTCGAGAGCTTTTCTCATGATCTTGGACAGTATAGAAATATATACACTGAAGATATTTATATACATGTATTTTTCTCAGCTTTTGTCTGTCAATGGAATAGATAAATCAATTTTGTGTGCATGTCAGTGATAGAAACAGGATCATGAAACGATAGATTGATACAGTGTGTCCAAAATGAATCCCAAATAGACATTGTGGACGAGTGGGAATACATTCTGTACGGTTTCCTAGGCAATTTCCAGTCAAGAAGAGCAATTCAACTGATGATACTGATTCAAATGAGAATTCTTCTAAAGCGTACCATTAATTCATCTAAACTAGAGTATCATTTCTCATTGTGTATTCCTCTTCATGGCAATAGTTACTCAAAAATCATAGATATATATGTGAAATAGAATCGAAGGTGTTACAATGTATTCAGTGAGCTTTATTCAGCTGAGCTGATAGAAATGGAATTTTACGCAATATTTGGCCACACAAAAGCTTGATTCCATGGCTTCATTTCTCATCTCACTATGCATACACACACACACACAAATAGACATACTTGATGATATCATGAATGACTAGGTGTTGGAATCAATTCATATTCACCAAAGTATGGTGAGAGAAATGAAATTCTAGTGAATATGAATAGGTTTCATCATATATATATAAACTGAATGCTTGAAAGATCAGCAAATAATTCTCACTCTCTTCACAGTATTAGAAATGTCTATATGATGGCTCAATTTTGCATGATAACGTACCAGTAGGGATGAACAATTTGAATAAGTATATACATATATATTTATATCTATGCACAGACTTATTCAAATTATATCAGATCTATTCTGGGTATCACGTTTTCTCCATACTATACCTACTCCTTTTCCTATGCTATCAGAAAAATTTGGACACATTCGATAGCAAAAACTATTCTGTATCTTCTTCTCCTCCTTCTTATTTCCCAAAAATCAATCATCATCATTCATCTGTACACCCACTTTTCACAAATACACTTTTACCGTTAATAATCTTTTGTGTTTACACATAAATATCTTTCAATATACAAGTTGCATAGTTACTCATTTGAATATGACAAATAATTTGTCTTCGTTCAGGCACAAAAATGGCCAATCATTGAGTCTAAAATTTTCGCAAATAAGCACTTAGAACGCCTCTTTTCTCATTAAATGTATATATATCATTCATGTGTTCCATTGCCAATTGAAAGGCCTCTCTTGGATGGTTTCAATCTTGAACTTTTTTTTTCGGAAAGTTGTTCCCCCTGAAGAGCCCGGGAATACATATACACTCACACATACACACACACAAAGTATCGAAAATCGAAGAGAATTCTGGGAAAACGAAGAGCGAATCTTTTTGCCTCATTGGAGAAAGTTCCAATTTTAGAAAAGCCATTTATCGTTCAGACTGATGATTAATTAGATGATAGATAATTTTGGTGTAAATTTGAAACCAATTTCGAGGGCCAAGATGAGTGAAAAGTGTTTCATGTGGTGTGTTGGAAAAATTGTGTGATCACTATTTTGAGGATGAAGATGAACTGAAAAACTGGAGAATCAGATCGAGAGAATTGAGAGAGATGCATAGACACACGATTCCGCAATATCTTTTCGAAATTTCATGTAAAGTCCATTCAAAGTGTTATCCCAGAATTTTCCGATAGTTTTCCAACAGATTTGTATTTATTTTGCATATTTCAATCAAGAATCAGAACGTTTTCTCTCCTTCTTTTCCGATGGAAAATGTTCATCATGATGTCACGCAGTTTCCATTGGAAGGCTTTTCTTGATGATCAATTGAACTGTGAATACAGTGTTGATATGAATGAAGAGCAGAGCAAAGAACTTTGAAATCTGAATTTTGTTCAATCAGCAAAATGCACATGAGACTGGTGATTAAGCAAATATTTGCATATTGATTGTATATCCAGATATATACCTATCTATTTTCTCTCTTGGGCTCATTATTATTCATCTATTGGTGAGATTTGTTGGCCAACAATGTCAGCCAGAGTATCAGCCTCCTATGAATGGGAGATCATTCATTCATAGGACCAAATCAGTGTCAGATTGAAAAAATATCTAGATATGAAGATATATATAATCAGAATGAATTGGAAGAAAAATGAATAAATTGAATCGATTGCACTACACTGCTGTCCAATTCCATGGATTTGGTTCATGATGATGGAAGATCCGGCAAAAAGAAATCATGATCAATGTGTGTGTGTGTATGTGGGACGAATTGACCAAGTAGTGTGAAGTTCAGTGGCCAGATCGATTTTTTTCTTCTGATGTGAGTATTGAAAAATATCCATATCAAATGAGATGGATGAGATGGAAAAGTGGGAGTAAATTCATGGGGTAATCTGAGAATTTGAGGCGGCAGTATCAGTCTCTCTTTTTTCTTCTCTCCCCACATCAATATATATGTGTGTGTATGGGAAGCTGAGGAAAAGCCAAATTGATGAGGATCACATTATACTGACAAGAATGAAGAAGAAGAAGAATTGTGATGCGGCAATGTTGGATGTTGACCATGAAGTGGTGAGATAGAGAAGATGAAGAAGAAGAAGAAGAGGAGGAGGAGAGGAGAGACTGAAGAAGGAAGGTCATCGCATGTCATCATCTATCAGTTTGACTTTATTTCCATTTAATTGAGAGGCATGAATAATAGAGGCTCTATTTCCCATGGAATCAAACTGATGATGGAAGCCAGTGAGATGATGTAGGGAAGACAAAAGAGCGAGAGAGATAGAGAAGATAAAAGATGACAGTCAAGTGGGAGAGGGGAGAGAAGAGGGATGCTGGATGTGATGAGGAAATAAGAGGAGAGTAGTTGCCCAAAATGGGTGCATAAGATGGGCGAAAATTAAGTTTGAGGCCAATAAGATGTGGTGGACATCATCACATCTGGTAGTTGAATACAGTAACCAAATGAAAAGAAACAGTCCAAGTGTGTAGATGTGTGTGTATGTGTCTCATGGAATTGATGATTTGTTTGTATTCAGATGGACATCGATACTGTCCAGAAGGATGGACACTCAGATATATGTATTTTTCATCAATGATGAGAATAGATTAACCCAATGATGACCAGTGAATAAATTTTATTGACCATAAGTAGTTTCATGTCACTTCTCCAGACAATTGAGTTGATGAAAATGATCGTATTTTTGTTTCATTATTGAAAGCTTTTGCTTGGAAGAATTCCTTTTTATTGCTTCACTGAGCTCATTTACACACAAACACACACATAGAAGTGATTGACACTATTCAACAAACGATCAAGATCAATTCTGCTATTTATATACTCTTTTCCAAACACAATTTCAATTCCATAATCAAAATAATGATGATGATAGTAGCTGAGGTTCTAATTTGATGGGCTTGAAAATAGTTCCAATATCATGGTGATAATGTGTGTATAGTCAAAATTGACGTAGCATTTTGAAAGAAATTAGGTAAAACACTGGCTTCCAATATTCCATCTATGAACAGTAATTGGAAATGAGTGATTCTGGCAATTTACTGGGAAAAATTTAAAGTATGTGTAATTTATCTGAATGAGGCTTATATATGTTCTTTCGCACTCGTACAGACACAGAGAGAAAGAATCAATGATTCATGAGGTGAATTATTCGCTGGGAACCAAAATTCAGAGTTAATCTACTATCCAATGTTGATGGAAAAGAGTGGAAATAGTATGAAACCTGGAACCATAAGATTAGCACACATACATACAAACTTTTAACAAATGCAACAGGACATATGAGCCTCATTTACAATTAACATAGTCTCAGAGGTCCAGTTTCAGAAAATTTTTCTCTTTCTTACTATTCTCAATGCTCATGTACATTTGACAAGCGAATTTTTCACAAGCGAGTGAGAGAGTATCAAAATTACGTAAAGTGATCGAGAGAAAAAGGCTGTAAGGAAGGAAGGAAGGTATTCTTTCCCTGGATATTCTCAAACCATATGAGAATGAAGAAATTTTCTCAATAGGACTATCATGGGAACTGGTAAAGGATTTCCTCTCCCAGTAAGTGAGTAAAATTATTCTGCAACCTTATTCTCCACCTCATAGTGAGCAAGGGTTGATAGATGAGGGCTAATATTGTAAATGAGATGAACAATATACAGTCTCTCTCTCTCTTACTTTCTATGGTCAAATTTTGCGTAAGTGTGTTCATAAGTAATGTAGAAGAAAAATAATATTCGAAATAAGAATGGGAACAAAAAGTTAAAGGCTAATGAGGCTGATATATGAAACAATTTGGGCTGGTAAGTATGATCCGAGAGAAGTTCTAGTACAGAGAGAAGTAAAATATTACCCTCAAAATGAATGAAGCATTTCTACTCTTTGTGGGTCTTCTCATGTATGCAAGGTAGTGTGTATGTAAAGTAAGACCTCAAAGAAAAATATTGCATTCTTAAGATGGGCCCTTCTCACATGAACACACCTTTAAGCCATGAATAGAGAATTAGAAAGAGAAAAAAGCGAATTGTAAGAGTATTCTTTCACTCTCTACCTTTAAGAGGCTGTAATACTTTTTGGGCAGAAAATAAGGCACAATTTGGCCTGAAGAGGAAGGAGTATTATTTTTGGGTGTGAATGATCATTGAAGTGAAAGAAATAAAGAGTGAGAAAAATAGCTACCGAAAAAGAAAAGAACAAAAAAACGAATAAGAATAAGAGAATAAGAAATGAAAGTTTTATGGCCAAATGTGATCTATATTTTTTCGTGAGAATAAGCATAAAAAGTGTGTGTGTGAGAGAGAGAGAGAGAGAGACAATTTTCAAGAAGATTCATTCTACTAGAGAGAGAATTTTGAGCCGATAGCCGATACTTGAAAGTGTGTGTATATATATTCAGTGTTCATAGAAGCAAGTTAAAATGATTCCGTTTCGTTTTCCTTCCACAATCTTCTTTTATTTCCTATTTAAATTTTTTCTTCCGTTCTTTTTTCACGCTCTCAATTCTCTGTCGATTTTTTATTCCTCTCTCTCTCTCTCTCTTGCATAGGTAAAGTTAAACAAATATATGGCATCCATTCTATTACCTCTAGTTTACCGTTTCTATGGTAGTTTTGTATTCCACTATACTTGCATTATACTAGTGTCTATTTTCTCCCAGGAAAAGAAAAGTATCACTTTTGTCACGAATGAAAGCTTGTGAAACTTGATCAAATAGGTGTGAGAAGGCTCTCGTATACACACACAGAGACCCAAGATTGAGAGGAATAGAAAGCAAGTGTGAAGGAAAGAGTGGAAGAAGAGGAAGAGTGAAAGAGAATTCAAAATTGAACAATATTTCCGAACGATTACATCCACCCAAGTCGACATGAGCTATTGAGGAAACAAGCATCATTTTGCTTATTCCAGGTTAAAATTGGAAGTGATTTCAATTCTTTCTCTTCTCTTTTTCTTGCTTATTTTGCTTCTTTTTCTTCTACCTTCTTCTATTCTTATTTCTCTTCCAAGAGCACACACATATACACCCCACACGATTACTTATTCACATTGACTTCATCTTATTTCACAATTCCACTTGATATGCATCAACAGTAGAGCTTACAAATCGAGTGAAAAAAAATCAAGCCTCTTTCATCATCATCATGCTAACAAAATAAACACACCAAGAAGAAAAAAAGGTCAAAAGTGGAAAGAATCTCAAATCTTATGAGCAAAAGAATTGCTGGATGGATGATGAGATTGAAATTTTCGCGACCACTCTGGGAATGTAGTCAAGCAAAAGTAAAAAGAATACAAATGCTAAATTATTGGATTTTAGAAGATTTCCTCAATTGATATGGAATAATTTGCTCAACGCAAGAGGCAGTTTCCACGATTCTGATTACTATACTTTTTCCAGTCTCATTCGATTGTATAAACTGCTACTGCTGTACCACTCTTCTGTCTCTTACTTCTCAACTTTCCTCAACCAGCCACTGCTAACCGATGCCAAGTGCTCTTTGAGGGGCGATTCTTCTTCTTGGAATATTTGCTCCAAGCCAATCGATTGAGTGGACAGATAATAATAATAAGGATGATGTCCCTCTGTGTGTGAAACTAGCCACCGTTCTTGAGACTCCATCATACTCCACATGAATATGACCTCAGGCTTTTCAATCGACTGTGTGTGTATATGTGTATGTGAGTGATCTAACAATTGGCCTGACTCAACGATATAAGAGAGGCTGATCAATCTATTTCTCTCTCTCAATTCAAGTGATCACTTCTACACACTGTAAATCGCTTTCGCAACGCTTCTTTTTGGAAACCTCTCTTCAAGGGATCGAGAATCGAATATCCAATCGATCTATTACAGTGTAAATGTGGCCTTGTGTCTATCTACATGTATATTTTTCATCATCAAATGATGTATGTATGAGTCCAAGTTTTATTTCCCCATCACATATATCTACATATACTGCACGAAAATCTTTCATCCTCATCTTTTATATCTTTTTCTTTTATTTCTATCACAACTACTTTTTCTCCTCCCCATCCTCTTCCTCCTCTTTCTCTCTCTCTCTCTCTCTCTCTCTCTCTCTCTCTCTCTCTCTCTCTCTCTCTCTCTCTCTCTCTCTCTCTCTCTCTCTTCTCACTCACATCCAATCGCTCATCTTGACTGGGCAGACCACTTTGGGATGACAGTTGAGATGGACTTAAACAATTCATCCTTTTCACTCGACAACAGTGGATAGTAGTTGTTGGTAGTATAAACCAGAGGATTGAGAGATTGGGACATTATTCATGGTAAAATTCACACACACAACATGCACTGATACACACATATATACCCATAGACCGATGGGCAATGGGATCACAAATATACAAGAAATGATAATCATCCCGATGAGTTCCAGTGGATGTTTTTGAATGGATTTTCAACATCAACTACGGTCTGTTGGATTACACATATATCGGTAATAGTGGACTGCTATCAGGATTTTTGGCTACTAGAATAACATATATACTACAGTAAGAGAGAAAGATGAAATACGCTTTGTTTTCATCTGATCAGCCTAATTAATTGCTGCACGGTTCATAAATCATTTTTTGTATGTTTTGAATACTAGATATCCACTTTTGACTCTCTCTGCTTCTCTTATATAGAACTTGATGATATGGTGCATATACTGGGCTCTTGCAACTATTACTATGCAGTAATGGATTAGAATAATGAAATATTGACTCTATTCACGATCAAAAGGAATACCATGCCTAATTTGAATGATCTGAGCTGCTTTTGAAGTTAGCAATTTTCTTTGGTTATTCACTGGTCACATGCTTTGAGTGAGAAAGAGAGGTATATATATGTATAAAATGAGAATTCCCATTTTTCTGGTTAAATTGGAATATTCTGATTGCAGAATGGAATTCGCGCTCTGTACACATATACAGAGAGGTGTATGAGAAATCATATGGATTCTCTTACAAAAGAGTAGATGAGAGAGAGAATTTCAAATGAATCTTTTGGATTTTCCTTCCTCATTTAAATAGATTGAAAAATGATATGCATGATAATAAAGAGCTGGAAACCAATTATAGATGTTAATTTTATAATATTATCACATCATATCATCATTCTGATGGTGCAATATGGTGAATGTATGGCTACATGATCTGAATACGTAGCGAGTTCTTCAAAGAGTTAAAATGAAGTATGATGATTAGTCTACCCAGTTAAACACTGATGATGATATCAGACTGGCGATGATGTCCAGGGTTTTGAACAATACATGTCCCAATTCTGGTTAATCTTTGATGCATCAATTCTAGAGTCTCTGGGTGCAAGTAGGCATGCAAATGGGGGCTCATTTTTGCATAAATATCAAATTTTTCTTTTTTCCAAAAAGTAAAGGGTTGAAAAAAGGTCCCCCCTCGTATTGTCAGGTTGAAAAAGTGATCAAATTGGAAACGAGAGAGAGAGAAATAAGTACGTTGAGAAAACAAATGGAATATAAAAAATTTTTCTCCTCCTCTCATCCATAATTCAGAGTAAACTTTTGATAATCAAAATAATGAAAACTGCTGATCAAGAGAGAGAGAGAGAGAGAGAGAGAGAGAGAGAGAGAGAAAAGTAGAATAAAAATGAGAACATAAATCAAATAGAATGAAAAAATTGCAACAGTGAATCATAAATTATTGGAATAATGACTACTATCTTATTTTACCCATGAAATGGCTACTATCTATTGGAATAAATAGTTGCATCTGAGAAAATATTCTCTCTTTAAGAGAGAGAAAGAGAAACAAACGAATTTAGCGTGCTCATGAGATATCTGAGATCACAATAAATGGTTACCAAAAGAATGTGTGCTATTCTGCTCTCCACATGATAATGGAATACACGAGAAAGTATGAAAGAATCAGATGGCATACTGTGAATCTGGTTGCTTCCCAAGATCATGGAAAGTAAGCCGGAAAGAGCAAGAGAGAGAATCGATTTCGAATCAAGGTTCATGGGAATTCATTTGCTTTATACTTATTGGCTAAACTAAGCTTCATAAGATAGACCAGTTGGCTCAATGCTTGATCCCTTGATCGATCTTCCATGTGTCTCCGATAGAAAGGTTTCGGTTATTGAGTCAAATGAATGGAAAAGGTTGAAAATAGATACACTCATTTGAAATATCTAGATATTTTCGAATCTAACAGTATATACACATTGTCCATACCGATACAAAGTGTGTTTTGTGAACCCAAAATGTTATACATGTGAGTAAATAGATATACTAACTGAACTTTGTATCTTTTTGTTGAAAGGAATACACACATAGAATATATACAGGGTGTCCAAGAGTAATATAGCGCATTTTAAACTTCAATAACTTTTGAACGGGTTGGGATATCTTGATAATTCTTTCTGTTCCTTAAAGGAAAAATGTGTAAGTTTTGTATGGCAAATGTTTCAAATGGATTCCAAAACTGATAAGCATAGATAAGGGGTCATGAAACCAAAAAAGTAGGTTTTTTGCGATGCGTAAGAAAGTGGGAGGAGCTATCGAAAGAATAAGGTCATTTTTGACTTCCTCATTAAAAATTACGTCTAGCAGAATTCATTTGATAGTGATTAGATAACAAAAAATTTAGCGTTAAACACCTCTCCTCAGCTTATTTATGGAGACTCCGGATGAATGGTCCTGTAATCTGACAACTCGAAATAACTTTCTGACTCTAATCAAACTGATTTTCATCTTGCTGGTCAGAAATCCATCGAATTAAACTCATAAGAACGACAATTCTTTCTCAACAGCTAGTTTCATTTTATCTCAATCTTTAACCTCTCGTTAAACTTATTCCATTGACCTCAAAAGCAAGCCTCTAATCAGGAAGAGCTAATAAGATTTCTCTCTTCATGAGAATTCTCATCAATTTCTTCTGAACAGACAAGTTATGCCGATAGCAAAGGACCCATGTGAGGAATCAGCCTGCTCAATACTCTGATTTCTCCAATCTAAAAACACCGCGAAAGGATTTGTGGAGTGTTGGATGATAAGAATGAGTTGCTTGAGTCGCTTTGTTCTCAGGAAACCAGGCAGGGAGTCCAGAAATCTACCCAGCCCTCGCCCTACCAGGAGGGAGGAAAAATGAACTTCATGAATTTCAGAAGTTCTAGCTCTGATCGGGAGTTCTCAGGCAAAATTAAGCCTGAATTGTGCTTCCTGAGCTATTTCAGCCATCCAGTGAGTGCTGAGAAACACTTCATTGTGGTGATGAGTGATTGGAAAATGTTATTTTAGTCCCTTATTTGTTATTTAATCACTATCAAATGAATTCTGCTAGACGTAATTTTTAATGAGGAAGTCAAAAATGACCTTATTCTTTCGATAGCTCCTCCCACTTTCTTACGCATCGCAAAAAACCTACTTTTTTGGTTTCATGACCCCTTATCTATGCTTATCAGTTTTGGAATCCATTTGAAACATTTGCCATACAAAACTTACACATTTTTCCTTTAAGGAACAGAAAGAATTATCAAGATATCCCAACCCGTTCAAAAATTATTGAAGTTTAAAATGCGCTATATTACTCTTGGACACCCTGTATATATAAATACCTCAAGCAACCTCTTAATTGTTATACACACAGACCAAGTAAGTCAAATACAAACATGGTAGAATCAAAATCAGTTACAAGTAGCAGTAGCCAGTAGTAGTGTAGTTATCTAGTGTTTGGTGTTGATATTAATAGTAACTGAAACTTTGAGTAAGTGAACATAGTATCTGATGATGAACTTTTTTTCTTTCCATCATCATGCTGACACTGCTACTTATATTCAAATGAGAAGTTAAGCAATTCATTGAGTAAAATAAGCGGGAAAAGAATGATAAAAAGAAGCAAAACCCCTCTCGTAAATGCGTGCTCATTTACGTCTTGTATCATGTCTTTTTTTTCTTCTTATTCTTGTTCCTATCTCTTTTTACCTCTTCGTATTCTTTTTATCTATCTGCTTAATTCTTGATTCTTTTCTTTGCATTCTTAATGCCCCTGATTCTCTCTCTTTTTTTCACAGCTTCCCGTTATCTTTTTTCTTACCCAGCATCCTCTTCCTTTTATATCCGCTGAAATAGGACTTATAACATTGACTTCCACTTGACTTGTAAGCACATCCTTTTTGTTTTCACTCTCGATTTCATCTTCTTTTCTCTCTTTCTCTCTCTAATTAATTCTTGAATCTTATCGTGTTAGCAAGATAATTTCATGAAAGTTGATGAAGAGAAAGGCATGAGACACAAATGGATTGGGATGTGCATGACAAGCAAATGGTAGACTTTTTCGTCTCCTCTTCCAAGCTCTTCTTCTTCTTATTATTTTCTTAAGGAAAACATATAAGATATAAGTTGTCTAATTTTCATAAGCCCACTAAAGTAGAACAAGATTGTCGTTAGTAGAAAGTAAGATAAATGAAAATAAGGCACCAAAATGAGAGAGCTCCAAAAATTCATCATTCATTTACTGATGCTTCCATATGTATACGTGTGTATACCAACATGCTCAATTTTAACGGTAACTTATCAACACACATACACTCACTAATGGTTAATGGTGAGCTTAATTCCTTACGATGATTAATACTGATTCTCATCTTTAATTGGAATAATTTTCCCAATAGATTATCGATACCAGAGAGAGAAAGAATGGTCAACTTCACTAGGAGTATGTGTGTGTGAGTAATTAATTCATGTTCAATGAGCGATAAACAGTAGTGGAAAAGTTAAGATAAAAGAGAGAGAGAGAGAGAGAGAGAGAGAGAGAGAGAGAGAGAGAGAAAAGAAAATAGCCAGTTTCAATGGCTTATTTTCTCTTTTGTTTTTAGGATGGACATAATTCATGATGGATAAAAGTGAAAAATTTTTTCCTCCTCAGATAGTAAAGGGATAGAAAATTGAAGTATCAATAGAAATGACCAAAACGTAAGTTAAACTTTCTCTTTCTCTCTCTCTCTCTTTACCAGATCAAAGTGGTCATGAAGCTTGATAGTGGAAAAATTTATGGACCCATAAAAATTGATGGCTCCAAGAGACTTCCTATTCCTCTTCCCCCTTTCCAATGAACATACTAGCCAAAATTCACTTTCTTCCAGACCAACAATTCAGCCATTTCATCGAACTAACATACACACACATAAGACGAAATTGGCTTCTTAGAACTTGATAAAAGTACGTCTATTCCGATCTCTCTCTCTTCCTCTTCATTCAATGGCCTGATCAAGAGTAGATCGAAGTGTATTCTCTTTCTCTCTCTCAAATCGATATTGAATCGCTCCATGGAAGCGAAAAGCTTGATGTTTTGATAAACATACTCACATGGACACTGGAGCACTGGTAGTGAGGAACAACAATTAAAGCGCCATACACGCAGGCAAGCATTCATATTAAGCAAATTGATTGTGTTTATTACACTTCATCTAGAATTTAATGGACTAGTGAATGAGTTTATGCCAACTCTATTGTGTGTGTGTATGTGTACAGAGTTTTCCAATAGATCAAGTAAAACTTTTTCTGGCCCAAGTTTTCAAAGCAAGGGCCTCTCCAGTGATCATGCTGAGAGAAAAAGAGCGAAGGTTCCCAATGAATACACTTCTATTGATTGTTGAGGCTTAACTAAATAAGTTCCAAATGAAATGATTATGATTGACCAATCAATGGATTTGTGTCCAGATTTGTTCGATAAAAGTGGACTTAATTGTCCTATCGACAGAGTTTGCTTGTTGGCATCACTTTGACTTCTCTCTCTTCCTTCACTTCTTCTCTCTCCTCCATACTTGATCACACAGCTCATAAATGCAAATGTAAAGTGTAAAGATATCTTCATGAATATATAATATATCAAGCTGGGGCTCCATATTGTAATTAACCATTCATCTTGATTAACAATATACACTGGCTCCCACTGGCTGGGTTGATTGTGAGTGTGTTTTAGGTAGGAGTAACATTAAGTGGTGGTCAAGGAAGCGCGAACTAGATGATTAGATGACTGTAAATGAGCACATATGCAAATACACTGAGTATAATGATGAGAGAGGAAAACTTTTACAGAAGAAAAGCTCTCATAATTTTGGCTTCTTGAATTTTAACCCGAAAAAATGTTAACATTTACTGCATCAAAATACGAAGAGAGAGACTGGAAAAGAATAATGAATGGAAGAGAGAAAGATGAAGATGATAGAAGATGCAAGAAGTAAAACTGCCTCATCTTCATCTGATCCATCATGTGCAACAGCATAACAATTCCAGAGGGTTTGGTTAAACGTTGGGTAGAACTTGAATTTCTGTTGTTGGTCTAAATTTATCTTCCATGTTGTATTCATGCCATATTCACACCGAGAAGCAGGGAGGACATTATTTTGACAATATTCAGTAAGGCCCAGTAGATTCATATTATGGAAGTAAGACACTGATGAGATGAGGCTCTTTGAAACTTTTGTGTCTCTCTGTTCCATTCTTTCTTCTATTTCAACCATCCTCATCAGTGTTGATCTGAACACAAACTTTGTGCTGATCAACAACTGGTTGAAAATGAATTCTTTAAATACCATTCACTCAAAAGAGATGCTTGAGTATGCATACACACACACACTGATTATCTTGAACTGGAATCATTGGTGATACTGATAGTGTTGATGCGGATGCTGGCGATGCTAATAATGTAGATAGTAGAGCAATCCAAGCTGTCCATATTCATGCTTCATTGACAGAAGATTATTTACTACTAGATAGACACTGTTTTTGATCTGACTTTTTGTTGAACTTGGGACTTCATTGATGATGCATAAATTCTTTTCTCTCTGTTCATTGAATCACTCAGATAGATGAAACAAGAGAGGAGAGAAGAAGGTGAAGAAAAGTGATGATGTTAATGATGAGCGAGAAAGAGTTGAGAAATGAATGAGATCAAATTGTTTCCATGATAATAATTTGTATGAATATACTTTAACTAATTAGGTACAGTCAAAATTTGCATAAATTAAACCAGATAACTTATGCTATCATGATTATCTATTCATTGTACCATGATCAGCTACACATTTTACTCTCTCGTACAATTGTGGCTACATTTCTTTTACGATAATCTTTCAACTTCATGGAAACCCTTGAGGAACCCTTTTTTCCAAAATCATCATCAGAACCATCATGTATCACCCACTCATGATATTGTGTGCGTGTTTTCGAAACATCCAAAATGACTGGAGGCGTCAGATGATTGTGATACATGTACACAAGATTGTTTCACAATAGATCGTGATATTCTTTGAAATTTATCAAATAATCATGATGAACAATTGCTATTACTGATCAAAAGGCAGATTTTTTCTTTCTAGAATTCATTTCACTTGAAATATTCTCAGGCTTCTGGATAAATACCTCAGATGCACACACACACACTTGCTTTTTTGAATGTAGCCAATAATCATGATCAGCCTGTGGCAATTAAAATGTGTATCATGTGAAAGAGTTTGAAGTTGATTGTTGCAGATAATGAGTATCATTATCTCAATTTGAATAGGATTCTTGCTTCTTTCATGTGATGATGATTCAAATCAGAATATTCAAATGAAGATCTCGAAGAAGAAGAGGCAATGGAATGAGATGAACAAAAATCAAAAAGTAAACGTATCAATCTTGACCAGAAGCCCAGAGGAATAATGTATACACACATCCACACTTGATTATGTTTTCAATGTGAATACATGAACTTTTGCAGATAGTATTGCCATGAATACAAAAAGGATCACGTAAAAGGTCTTCGATAAAGGATAACAATGAAGGCAAATCAAAATGATCATTTGAATATTTCCAGGTCAAATAGGGATGAACAAATCGTTTTCCAGCCTCTCTGTGAATACATACAGACATTGGTGTATATACAGTTTTCAATACATGTATATTTTTCACCACAGAAAATGGTTAATGATTCCTCTTTTCAAATGTTGAGCACACTTTCACCCACTTTCACTCCTCCATCTTTCAGCTTTGGATGATACTTATTCAGAGTTCTCGAATAACTTTGAAATCATTTGGCTGTATATATAAGTGTTCATTGTATTGATAAAATGATGATTTTTCCTTCACACAAGTTCCACTCGCCTACATACACCATACAGTTGTGATGAACGGATACATGGCTCACATATACATGTATATACGTAAGGCAAATATAGCCTCAAGCACAATATTCTTTTCTGACATTGTATATGAAGAGAAAGTTCATGATTCTAGTATGGTGTGACATGGAGAGCGAGAAAGATTCCAGGTTATCTGGGAAAAATATCATGCGAATAATATACCCTCATCCACACATAACCACTCGTAACTTCATGGTGACTCTGTGAGCATGAATGTCATCATCATTAGCTAGTCTTTCAGTCGATTGCTTGTTAGAAATGGGTGAAATAGAGAGGAACTTTTCCAGATTGAGGCATGTTCACCGAAGGCATCATACAGAGAAGAAGAAAGAGAAAGAGAAAGAGAGAGAGAGAGAGAGAGAGAGAGAGAGAGAGAGAGAGAGAGAGAGAGAGAGAGAATTTCATGAATATATTCATAGTGACAGTTATTATTATGCGATGGAGTGAAGTGAAATTGGAAAATTTCATCTCTCTTTCCCTCTCTTTTCATGGTGTATTCAGTATTCCTGTTGATTTGACATCACTTTCTTGTCGAAAGAAATAATCAAAAGAATTGGAAGTGGAACTACTTTTGAGTATACCACTAAAAGCTAACAACCGCTTCCAGGGAACAATAATAATCATCATCGTTCGAGCATCTTAAGTAATTCTATACATTCCAAATATCCTTCGGGATCAATATGAATATATATTTATATTCACAATCATAGATTGAGTGGAGAAAAGTGAGGACCATTCGACTTAACACGATTCCATCAAATCGGATATAATTTGGAAACTCATTGCGAGAAGAGAGAGAGAGAGAGAGGAGAGAAAGAGAGAAATTTATTCCCCAAAATAATTTACATCTCTCTCACTCTCCACTGACCACTCATTTCGGGTCTGAACTGATTTACAGAATCGACAATAATTTGATTTGGTCATAAAATAAACGGAAAATCTATTTCACTTCACCGATCCTCGATTCAGAAATCTTGCTGGCCATGAATGCTGGATGCCGTTTGGGCCATGAGAATGTAATTAACAAAAAATATGGATATTTACATTGAATACACATATCTCACAGCAGCCAGTGTGAGGTTGTCAGGATGTAGAAGATGCTACAGAGAAGGAGACAGAGAGGAGAGTCAAAGTGGAAGAGATGAAAGAGATGAGGAAGATAGATAGATAGAAAGAGAGAGAGAAAATATGATTGAATATTCATGCATATTAATAAGACCTGAAGCGCGGCAAGGTTAGCGTTTCATCAAGTGGCAATCTTGCTTCATCTCATTTCATCTCATTTCTCTACTGGATATTGAAGTTTACAATCCAATCTTGAAACGAAAATCACCTCACAAAATCTGTAGGAGGCCTCTCTCTCTTTCTCTCTCTTTCGATCTCTATCTTTGGAATATGTGTGTGTATTCCTCATCTCTCATGCTGACTGATGCTGCCAGGCTTTCCTCATCTCGTCAAATTTTGCCTGATAAATGGAAATCATGAATTTAATCATTCAAGCATCGTCAAGTCAAGGCAAAAGAAAGAAAAACTTTCCAAAACAGGAGAAGAGAGATGAATGTATAATATAGCAGAAAAGGCAATATAATAAAAAATAATAATAATAATAATAATCACAAGAAATCAAATATTGAATGAAAATTGTAATCTTTTCTTATACCGAATGTCAAGTATTATGGAATCTTGTCACCTCCAGGAGAGAACATCTTTTCCTCGATCTTCCCGATTCACAGTGAATCTATCATTTATTCATATTTTCCATCATGTTTTCCGAAAATCACCTCGGAGACTGTTCTCTATACGCTCAGTCCGAAAACGCTGAATTCATACCAAACTAGCATACACATCAAGACCTGGAAAATTTGACCAACCACAAAAATTGTATCATGTTAAAAATTCTAGTCTCTTTAAAGGATAGAGCTCAAGCATCAAACTGAGTGTTCCAAGTGAGGAGATGAGATTGAAGAACAGTCCAGTTCATTTGAATAGTTCTTAGAGACTTGAGGCACAGTGAGAAGGATAAAAGCTTTCTTCATTCCAAAATCATGATTAGACCTTAAACATCTAGTCAAATTCAATCCCACATACAATGAGTCCAACTGATGTAGGAATGCTTATCATGCTGACTGGCTAAGGTATTAGTGAGAGACTAATTACTTAATAGTCTCAAAGAGGATCAGAATTGAAGGATCATGTGAGGAAAGAGAGAAGAAAAAGAAGGTAAAAGGTTGAAAAGAGTTACAGGATAAATTGGAATTCGGATATAAAAGCACTGAACTGTCGTGCATGTCTTTTTCAATGTTCCAAAACCCAAAACTCTAATCGAGTTTGAATGCGTAATTACGGCATCAGAAAAACCTTTCATGATAATCACTAGTATCTAGCTAACAAGTGGTGGTTGCTTCTGTGAAGAGATATTCTATGAGATATATATGTGAAAGTACAGTTACACGAAGATACGTCTAGAAGGCTGTGAAATGAACAAAATAAGAGAATCTTTGATTTCTTGGCTTTGATTTCCGTATTCTCGAGGTCTAATTTCCGGTCAATCGGTCAGTTTCCTTGATTTTGGGCAAACATTGCCAATCGAACATCTTATTGTCAATGGTAGGTGTGTAGCAACTGGAATACAGTAATGTTTGACTGGTTGACTTGATAATATTCTGTGTGTGTATATATACATGTTCATATGTGGGACCACAGCTGTGATGTGGATATTATCTTTGGAATTGCAAAGAATGAGAAATGAAATATAATGAAGATTCCTACGTTTATATGTGTTCACCATTGATTGCTATGAAGAGAGAGGAAAAATTTTTCTCTCAGCCTTTTCTCTCTCTCTAACACAGGTATACAGTAGTTGATTGCATACTCTTGGGAACAGGAAATTGAATTGTCAGAATATCATCAAGCTAATCTTTCTCATTTATCAAAACAATCTTCATCATACTCATTGATTCATGAATACCATGAGCTCATATCTTTGTGTGTGAGAAAAAGAGATTGAAACTGTACCGAGATAAGTTTATATACACGCTCTACTCAAGTGGCTCAGCATGATTAGATGAAGAAAAATTCAAGGAATAAGTCAAAAATTCTTTCCCAAAATATTTATATATTTACAAATAAAATAAGCTCCAAAATAACCGGTTGGACAGGCAACACACATACACACACAGATAGATACACTGATTGCATTAGAATAATTTCAAGTATGGTTAGTCATCGAATATAATCACCATGGTCTCTCAACAAGATATCATAATTTGGTATTTGAATTTCAAATTTTATTTCTCTCTCTCTCTCTCTCTCTCTCTCTCTCTCTCTGGCTTATCAATTTGGCAACCCTTTTTCTTCCTCTTTCTCATGAATGTGTATTCCATACACAAATTTTACGCTTCTTTGATCCAATCAGTGGTTATTCATGTTTTTCAATAACAAGATGAGAGAGAGAGAGAGAGAAATATCTGATAAACTTTGCTCTCTCCCATCACTAGATGTTCATCATCATGATTTTCCAGTCATGATGTGCTTACTTTTTTGTGCTTATACATGCATCTTTTATCCCCATCCTTTCTACACACAAACAAGATACAGAATTCAATTTTGATACAGCTAGTGTGCGTATATAAATATTCTATCAGACTATCCTGAATGCTGGATGGCATTTTTCTTCTTGATGATTTTCGGGCTCCTCTCTCATCCCCTCGTCAATCCTCAATTCTCTCTCGCTCTCATCCGCTTGTCTGTCATTTTCTTTTCAGTGGCCTTAACTCTCATCGGCCATAAAACCATCGCTACTTGGCCATAAATCAGCATGAATCATTCAAACACGAGAAGAGGATGATGAAGAAGAAGAAGAAGAAGAAGAGGAAGATAAGAATAGTTGAACATCAGCGAAAAGTAGAAGAACTCATCTGGCATCTTTTATCTTTCGTGTGTGCATGTGTATGTGTAGCCACAAACATTCATATTTATTTCTGTGTTCTTTCTCCATCCTCATCTTTTTTCTCTTCTTCACCTCCCCTCAAAAATCCTGATCTGTACATCGCTTACTTTTACTATCAAACTGGATCAAAACAAAGCGTATAACATGCTTCTTATTCCAGGATGATATTTTCCACTTGACAAGCTCATTAAATGTATCATAATGATTGCTTTCCAAGCATCTTTTCTTACTCTTTTTCTCTTCTCTCCAGCATCCTCATCACTCTCGCTCTCCTTCTCTCTTTCCCTAGCAATCGTGTACATAATATATACATTCACTTTTCTTGCTCATTCGTTAACTTTTATTCGTAATACTATCTTTTTTTCCACCCATTTCCATGTGTATTTCACCCTTCCAATTCTCTGACTTGTGCAACCAATTCTTCATCACCAGGGCAATTCGCCTCCCTTTTACATGGGCACATGACATCATTAAGTATCAGCCATCAATGTAAATCATGTTCATCACCCCATTCCGAAATTCTCAGACGTCGGTCGGAGCAAGAGAGAGAAAGAAAGAGAGAGAAATAACTTTCCATTTCTTGCTCAATATTTCACCGAGCATCATTGAAAAATATCGACCAAAATTTTCTTTTTTCTTCCTCATCTTTTCTCTCTCTCTCTCTCTCCGTGTGAGTCTCTTGATTCATAGCCAAATTCGAGAGAGTGCCATCGGGCTCACCCTGTGTGAGATTCTCTCTCTCTCTCTCTCTCTCTCTCTCTCTCTCTCTTCTTTTTTCTTCTCCTCATTCCATGTTATATCCCCTCAGGAAGGAAAAAACTTCCAAGGAGTTCTAGTGATTAGCATGAAATTAGTCACATTAAAATATCAAGCAGTTTAGAGGAGATAGGGAAAGAGAGAGAAAAATTTTTACGAATGGTAAAAATGTTTTTGATGAGCATAAATTTTTTGCTCATCTCTCTCTCGTTTTCAGCATCTTTCTCTCTCATCTATCTCTTTCCCGGAGGTTTCCGAGTGGATGGATAGAGGAGTAAAAAGTTCATGGTATGTATCAGAAAAGTAAAATGAAATTTGTCTCCGCCAAATTTGATGGGACTTGCTGGGAAACCAAATCAAAATCAGATATTTTTTTTCAGTTAAAAGAGGAGAAGAAAAAATATCAGAATTTTCAGCAGCGATATGAGTTTATCTTGATCTCATTTGATGGATAGAAAAGAAGAAGAAAATCTTTCTCTCTCTTTCACCTTCACGATATTATATCCCATAGTACATGATAAATTGGAATATTTATATTTTGGCAAGGAATGTATATACCAATGATATACATACCTTTCCCATGAGAGAGAGAGAGAAAGGTTAATCGATGCCAGAGAATGGAAGGTCTAGACACTCACATGGATCATAAAAATTTTTGTCATCCTTTTAAATGAATTAATTATTATCGCTTCTGTTCATCTATTTCCAATCAAGCTTATGTAAATTAGGAGTATAGTCATAAAAGAGAGAGAGAGAGAGTAGAGTAAGGAGATGAGTGTTCAATGAGTTTAGGCTTATCTATCTTTTCACAAGCTTCTCTCTCTCTTTTCTCATATATTCATTCAGTTATTCATTCATGATGCATAATAACGTGGAACCTAGCTCGAACAATGGCTGAACAAAATTAGTGATGAGAAGACATCCAAAAGAGGAGACAGAATATCAGTATTGATGATCAAATTTTTCTCTCTCTCTTTCTCTCATTCAGTGTGTTTTGAATAAAGATGATCATGTAGAGGGTTTAACCATTTTTTTCCCGATTAAAATGGCATCCAAGAAATTCAGTGTATAATATATATTCATGCATGTACATGCATACATGCTCACATAATACGTAGGAAAGGCCTGCCCCAAACACCGATCAAGGAACACACACAAGAGTTCATACCCTAATTTGCATATATGCATCCATCATTCATTTAGTGATGTCCCAATCTTCATATGAGAAAGATTTTCACAGTAAGACAAGCTTCAATACATTTCATTAGCGATGGATATTCATTGATAGAGAGCGAGAGAGGACATCTTCATCAGAACCTCGAAGTTCTTTTCATGGCCGATAGGATGTCGATTAAATGATGATGATATGATGATGAATTTTTGTTCACTCATATTTCCATCTCTCTGGGTGTATATATTTTTCTTCTTCTTCTTTTTTGTCTCTTCATATCACTTTTCATCATCATCTATCCCATGGATAAATAAAAAGCTATGGATCAGAGGGAGCGATCATCATCATCTGATTATCATTATCTTAATTCTGTCAGCCTGTCGGATGATCCAATTGAATGTACATATATAAGAGGAAAAGAGAGAGAGAGAGAGAGAGAGAGAGAGAGAGAGAGAGAGAGAGAGAGAGAGAGAGAGAGAGAGAGAGGGATGCATCATCACTTACAATCTTCTTCTTCACACTGCTATATGTATGATGTGTATGTGTATCATGAGATCATCTGATCTTCCCTAGCAGAATCAAGAAGAGAGAAGCTTTTCTGATTCCTTCTTCTTCTTCTTCCAACAGTATTCCTCACTTGATTCATGGCCTAAAATTGAATCCAATAACCAATCTTGCCGAAAAAGAGAGAGAGAGAGAGAGAGAGAGAGAGAGAGAGAGAGAGGCCAAGAATTAACCTGTGTGAGAGAAGAGAGCCTCACGAAAACTTTGGACATGCATTTCAAAGGCTCTAATCTGGTGAATTATTTTGAAATCCTGTAAATTGAATGAAATCGTCTCTCTCTCTCTCTCTCTCTCTCTCTCTCTCTCTCTTTACATCTTATCATTTGAAGCCTCCCTTTTCTCAACCTTCAACCTCATGGGGAATACTATCTGAATTACATGTCCACCATCCAGGGGAACAGGTTCCAAGGAACACCATATCTGTAGTTGACTTCCCACCGAAGTGAGAGGAGAAAGAACTTTCAATTTTGGTTATACTATAAGCCAAAGGTGAAACAGATAATTCATGCTGATAGAGGAGAGAAAGATTTTCGCTTTCAGGATGGATAATTGCTAGTGACATGCTAAATGTTACGTTTAAACATGGCCACACTAAATGTTCAACTTTTAGGCCAATTTTTTCTTCTTCTCCTCTTTAATCACCATTTACTTAGCCACCAACAAGATATATCAGTGATTCAGTAGATTCGTTTCAATTCCAACTGGATACCATACTGATCTCTCTCAGTGAGTAAATGTTCCTTCATGGACAGGTTCCATGTGAAAAAGTCTTCCAATTATTATAGTCACACTGGAAGAGAGAGCTTAATTTAATCACTCAAATTCAATTTACAACATTCAATCCTTGATAAATTCGATCGATCGTATTCTAATGAGTTTAAGTTGAATAATTAGCAGAATGGTGAGCACAATTATTTGTCAAAAGTTGTAGAATTTTTCAACAATTTGACAGCAAAAGTTAAAACACTCAGCATCAATAGATGATTTAAGTAAAGTAGTAAAAGTGAGAATAATCTACGGATAGTAGAGAGGATAGGAAACTGGTTGCTTTGGGTGAAAGCTGTTGCATCTCTCTGTGACTGACCTCCGGGATGATGATCAGACAAGTCCACAGAGAGATGCTGGTCAGTTGAGCATGTAAATGGCCTGAAGCCAAGCAGTAAGAAGCCAAAAACGCGTATCAAATGTCTCGTCGATGCCCATCTTCATCACCAGTATTGCAAGAGAGAGAGAGAGAGAGAGAGAGACTGTCATGACAGATAGTTTTTTCCTTCTCTCTCTCTATTTTCACTGAAAAGTTTACAATCAGTGTGACCTATCAAAGTGATTTGCAAATAAGCTATCAGTGACAGGCGATCTGGTTGGGTGATTGAAGCAAAAAATGCTTCCTTCTCTCTCTCTCTCTCTTTCTCTCTTTCTCTCTCTCTCTCTCTCTCTCTCTCTCTCTCTCTCTCTCTCTCTCTCTCTCTCTCTCTGTCTTTTTTTCTCTCTCCTCTATGCTGGTTGATAAAATCGAGAGAATCGATAAGATTTTGTCTCAATTTCATCACCATGATGGTGTTTCTCGGCATTTTCGAAGAGAGAGAGAGAGAGAGCGTAGAGGAAACGGAGCAAAGAAGGTCCAATTCCGTTTACCATGTAAACATTATCAAATGGAGTGAGGTATTGATGAAGAAAGTAGAGGAAAAGATACAGGGAATCGGGTTCAAGAAATGAATCAAGTGGGAGTGAGAAAAAGTGTAACCAAAAAGGATATCTTCTCTCTTTCTCTTTCTCATTCAAGATCACAATTCTCAATCATTTCCTGCTTCTTGCATCATACTCACATACACACACTCGCTTGTGTAAGCAAAAGATTGGCCAAAAGACACAACAATTGCGTGCCACCAGAGCATGATATTTTATTATCTCCTTATTGATACACTACTGGAACAATCAATGGATTGGCCCACCACCATTGAGGCACACTTATTCGTCTTATATGTGTACACATAATATCACTTGAAATACTCTCTTCCTCACTTTATCCATTCCAAGTCTTCAATCCATCTCGCTTACATAGTAAACACACACACATAGGCAAGATTAAAAGGAATACTGTCAACATGAGCCCAAAAAGCTATGGTGCTGATGAGAAAGGCAAAAAGACAGAGAGATGAAGAGAGAGAAACGTTGATCCATCGAAATGAGATGAACGAGATGCTGCAATCGGTCGGGACTTCTTCTCTTCCGCAAATCGTGATGCTGTGTGTTTTTGAATGTGTGTGTGATGTTGGGCGAAAGAGAAAGAGAGGAAGTACAAGACAAGCTTGAAACGTTGGTGGCAAGTAAGGATGAAGAGAAGATGAGGAAGACAGAGAGCTCGAAGCGATGATGCAAAAAAGGGATGACAAGCTTAACTTGGTGCGAGAGAGAGAGAGAGAGAGACTGGAGCAAGAATATTTGACCAAAATAGCACGCGTCACAAGCGTTTGCACGAGCTACATTGGCAACATGAACGTGTGCTTCCACTTGAATAGGCTTAGAGCACATACATACAGAGGAACCAGAGATGGAGAAAACGATGGAGAGGATGTCGCCGGTGATGAGTGATGCTGGAGATGAGGAAGAGGGAGAGAAAGAGAGATGAGCTCACGATGAAATCAAGTCCTACTGGACAGGATGGAGAATCCAATTTCGCCCAATGAAGTCTATCAATAGAATGTGTGTGTGTGTGAGAGAGAGAGAGAGAGAGAGAGAGTGAAAGCGAGAGTGACATGAAGCAAGTCGACACCAGTAATATGATCAAATTGATTGGTTTCACACAAGATTCATAGAGAAACGGATGGATGAGATTGCCGCAGGGCTCATGATATCAGGCTAAATTATTTGAGACACTCAGCTCGTAAGGATATATAATATCGATCAGTCTGACTCTTTTCTCTCTCTTCCGCTTCTTCTTCTTCATCCAGAGATCAGATCAACAGCATCTGCATTTCCCACAGCTTATCATTGGCCACCACTTTGATTGCAAATTAATATTTTCTAATCGGTAACCAGCAGGCTGGGACTGATTGTGAGAGCTAATAATCTAGCGTAACAATACACTTATATGGATCCAATTTTAGGCAAATATACATACAGAACGAATTGATGGTTTGGTGTATGGGAAAGATAGGGAAGAGAGAGAGAAAGAGAGAGAGAAGCGATGATTGGGTGCGAATGGCTATTGTTGCATAAGAAGATGGAGAGGGCCAAAAGTGGGCCTAGCATGGGTTGATTGTAGATAGAGAGGAACGGAGAGATGATTCCATGAATGAATAAGTGATTGGGTGGATACTTTCATGTGTGTGTGAGTATATATTTGTGTATGGTACTCATTGAAATGGGAATCATCCAGTGGAAACAAAAGCAATTCTTCCATTAAAAGAGGCTTGATGCAGCACATTTGACACTGAAGAGATAGAGAGAGAGAGCCGATTATGCTGCAAGAGCAAATATTTGGATTAAGATTGGTTCCAATCAAAATATTCTCTCTCTCTCTCTCTTCAACCTTTTACTGTTCTTCTTTCGGGCTTTTCCCAAGTTTCAATTAAATATGAAACAAAATAACATTTGAAACATTCAAGTCCAGCTGAGAGGAAACTGAAAATTGCGTGCCTTTTTCATATCAGTATTATTGGTATTATCATGTATTAAGCAAGGATTGACGCTTGAACTTTGCGGCATTGTTCGAATATTATGCTATACGAATGAGTGTATTTTAACATGATAGAATTATGAAGAGTTAAAGTTTATCATCACGGTACCAGTTAATCACTTTGGTCAATGGTGTAGATCTCATGGAAGAGGAGAGAGGAGATAGATTGAACTTGATGGAAGAAGAGAGAGGAAACTTTTCTTAATGGAAAATATTACCACTAAATCACATTCCAATGATGACTGTGTGACTGTGTGTGACTTGTTTGCGCGCCTCTTTGCATGACTTGATAATCTAATTCAAATCAATCAAGTTTCATGTTTTGTCATCTCTCTTCTCTCTCTTTTGGATTGAAGGCAAAAAAGATGAATATAAAAAAGAAAAATTCAATCCAATATTAAATATATAAATTTTTTTTACGCACATACACATTTATTGATATGCCCACATTCCGATAATTCAATCAGATGTATCGAGAGAGAGAGA
This sequence comes from Brevipalpus yothersi, assembly GCA_003956705.1. Taxonomy (NCBI): domain Eukaryota; kingdom Metazoa; phylum Arthropoda; class Arachnida; order Trombidiformes; family Tenuipalpidae; genus Brevipalpus; species Brevipalpus yothersi. The sequence continues at coordinate 167,537 of QZCP01000334.1, forward strand.
GAGAGAAAGTTTCCTTCATGAATTTTGATTGAGTAGGAAGAAGTATTCCAATATAAATATATATTTTTTCTATCTCTATTGAGTATGGAAGAGAAAAGTTTTGACTTCTTTTTATCGAATGTGTATACGCAGTTGTAAGTAACAAATTGTCGTTTAGAATGTTGATTTGAGAAGAAAATTTTACTTTATCTGATTCTTTCTTCAAGGCACAAAAATTTCGACTTTCTAATCATGTCAGCAAGTCCAGCAGCCGATTTTGAATACATATATATTTCTGTATGTACTTTTAAAAGATAATATTATTTTTTCTCCTCTCTCTCTTCCTTTCTTCAATATATTATAGGCCCAGTAGAAAAATTTTGCTTCCCATACTTGGATGATCCAGAGAAAAATTTTGCTCTCTTCCTTCTTCCCATCTCTCATCTCTCTCGTAACATTGTGTGTATGAGAAAATCTACTTTCATCATCATCAGTATTCGCCTCCAAGGCATTTGAGGAGAATAATAATAATAATGGTAATTGCTGAATTTTTAAGGCACACAATACGGTAGCATCTTCTTCTTTCTCTCTTGAAACAGCCAAACTTTACCAAGCCTTAGGAACCTACATTTGAGAAGCAAAAGCTGATATCATGTATTTTGGAAAAAAATATTTCATTTCGCAATATCGTTTATCTTTGCGAATTGCCATTCCGAGTATGAGCACGTGTACTTGAACAATTGTCGATGATTGTAGACATAATTCATGTGTGTGTGTATATTGAAGAGAATGCTATTCTTGGATATAAACATATCGCTTTCAATTTTCCATTCGATATACTGCTCTTGCATAATCCACTTATATACCAATGATCATCAGTACATATTATAGTTTAGCTTATGAAAAATAAATTGTAGCAATCATGATGATTATTAATCGAAAATTGATTTGCCTGGATCACAAGTCATCATTCGAGTCAAAGTTTACTGGGGCTCTTGTTTCTCTTGAACTGTCTTTGTATGTGTATTCCACAAAACAGTATACCATGTGAGAGTATATTCTGATAGCATTCTTTTTCCAATTTCATGTGATTCATCTCTCTCTGTCTTTCTCCGCTCAATGATTCAATCGTAACCTATTAGGTAATCCATATCTGATCAAGTTTCCATGCGATTGATGGTTGATTGTGTATGTGTATATATCAGCATCATGACATTTGTCCAGTCACATTTGGACAAACAAGACTGGTTGACCGATAAAGGTTTCTCTGTCCATTAATAGAGGTTACATAAGCCAGAAGTAACAAGTTTCTATGTATGTATGCAAGCATATTCATGGAAGCAGGAATATTTATGTATAGCATGTCAGTCAGAAGTAGAATGAAGAAAAAATCGGTGGACATCACACACAAGATGAGAGAGAGCGGATATTGAATGGATGGATGATGATCTTAGGAATGAAGAATGAGAGGAATCATGATTGAGGATGTGTGTCCATAAATGTTGAAAATAGGATTAGCCTATGCAAAATCATGCTCAAACTGTCAAAATTACTGCTCAGTATATGAACTTCTTGCTATTGCTCATGATGTAATACCGTAAAAAAAATTGAGGTCATCTTGAAGCTTATTTTCAAAATTTTCTTTTCACATCATCCACTGTAAACATATGAAGCTGATTTTTGTGGGCCAATGAAGTGTTCCAATTCTTCATACTGATGAGAAGAAGAAAATCATTTCCTTCTTATATCAGGAGGGTGGTCGAGAGAGAGAGAGAGAGAAAGAGAGAGAGAGAGAGAAGAAAACAAAAATTCTTCTCTCTCCCTTGAAGTAAATATGCAATCGTTACTGTTGAAGTACACTTTTGAAGTCATCTCAATGAAGCTATTTAAGTTAAGAGCATGAAGATGAAGATGGAGAGAGAGAAGCTGAGTATTCACAAGAATAAAAGATGGGAACACAGTAAGGAAACTCGAGCATCTTCAATGCTTGTTCTTTTTTCTGCTGTATTCGTGTGTGTATCTGTATATTTCAAGACAGATTGGTAAGAATCACAACATGACTGCTGCTTGGGTGCTTGAGACGTTTTTCAAGAGTGAACACAAACACAACAGACACTCATATGAGAAGAAGAGAGAAAGAAAAAGATGATGAAGAAGAAGAAGAAGAGCAAGAAGAAAATGAGCAGATCAGTGTAAAAAGGCCGCCCAAATAGATGCGGGAAATTAGGGCGCGGAAACAGAGAGTGTATATGTTGTAACACACGTTTAAGCGGGCCAATGTATACATATATATTCCAAATGAGAGAAATAGATGGAAACCTCTTATTTTGTACCTTTTGGACGCCTTTACGGATGCTGGTAGTCAATGGAATGGAAAAATACTTTCTCTCTCTTTCCTCTCTGTCTTTCTTACTTTCCTTTCATTCGATGATGATCCACTCGCTTGACAGAATCTGATCAAAATTGTCACTTTCAAGTGATTACATGGAGAAGGGAGAGAGAGAGAAAATTCAATGATGTATACCACTTTCAAGATGAGTGTGAGATAGATCAGATCTTGAGAAAAGTTTATCAACTTGAGAGGATAGCTTGGCTCCATTGAAGAAGGAGAAGAAGAAGTGAGCCCTTGATACGATGTATATCCGACTTTTGAGATGATAGTATCAATTATAAGAGAGAGAGAGAGAGAGAGAGAGAGAGAGAGAGAGAGAGAGTGGTGAAAGAGTGAGAACGGATATTCTAGACACTTTTATTCCCGGAAAGAATGTTCTCTCTCTCACATCTTTGCATCATATCTTCCTTTCCGACATCTTCTTTCCAACCTCATCTTTCTTATACACACTCTTCATCATCGTTGACGAAAGATGATGACGACCGATGGTTGATCATCACTTGGGCTTTCCATCCCTTTTTTGCACAGTATGTCTGACTGCCTTTAGCCCACGATGCTTGATACAAGTCGTCAGTTTGGTGCCGTGCCTTGATCTTTCTTAGTTTTTCGGGGCAAAAGAGAGAGATAGAAACTTTTAAAACTGTCACCTCTCTCTCCACTTCATTTTTCTTCAACTTTTTCACTCCAAAATCATCACTTTACCGGGCGAGTATTGATGATGATCTGAGTTGGAGAGAGAGATACACAGAATCAATCCATGCACAACATCAACGTAAAACCTGACAAACTTCTGCACTCCATCTCACTACTATATGGGATGGAAGATGCTGCAGATTTTCTCTTATCATCATTTCATGTCCTTCTAATTTCTTTTTGCTCTATAGAACTTTGCTTTTCTCATCTTTTTTTTGCTTGACTTTTCATACACACACAAGCCATGTGTGTGAGTGTGTATGTGTATGTGTACCTTGGTGTAATCAGCACTATGGCACAGGTTGAAGAAAAAGAAGAAGAAGAGGAAGAAAAAAGCGTATCACAGCCTCGATCCATGGCCACAATCTCACCTTCATGGCCCGTATCATGCTTATTTCACTTGGCATATAAGCGACACCTCTTTTGCTTTCCATCAAATTTTTGTGGACACATTTCACTTTGGTGTGATGTGAACAGGTAGATATTCATATACATAGTCAGGTGAAAAAATGTTCAGAGAGGATCTTTTTTCTTGAGCAAAATGTACATTGACGACAGGAATTGCTGGTTTTCTGCTTGGTTGCTGAAAGTTTTGGAGTGAAGATGAGAGAAAGAGAGAGAGGCAGAAATGTGAAAAAAATTTTGGTAAAATATTTTTCTTCATCTCTCTTTTCCCTATCATGTTGCTCTCAGGATATTTTTCCAGGTAAAGATAATAAGAAGATGAAGATGCGGAGAGAGAGAGAGAGAGAGAGAGAGAGAGAGAGAGAGAGAGAAAGATGCTGAGTTAAGTGAAGAAACCTTTACCCTCTAACATCTGATAGGAGCTCATCAAATGTTAGATGAGAGAGAAAAATTTGAAAATATTTGAGTATATCAACATCATGAGCTCTATTCTCGATCAGTCAGCAAGCCAATCAACCTTTTTTCCCAGCACTTTCGATGAAGTGAAGCTTTTTCCACTTTTATCAACACTCTTCTTCATTCACTCTCTCCAATCTCTCTACTCCACTTTTCATCATTATCAAATGAACTTATGATGAGAAAATGAATTCACGATGAGCGATAAAGTGTGAGATGGAGATGAATATAAGAGAAGTGAAAAGATTGTCCCAACACACTTGGTGTCAATGGCTGTAGATTCGATTATCGAATTGAACTTTTCTCTCTCTATCCACTAATCCAGCAGGAATGATTCCCATCGATCTCATCACAATCAAGGAGTTCCAGTTCCAATCAAGATGTCAACCACCAAATGGTCCATGTAACATTCGGCGCATCACTTAGCTTTCTTCCACTCTCATCCGTTTGAATTCTCCTCATCTTGTCTTCTCTTTATCTTTCCATAGGCCCAGTGAATTACACGCATACAAGTTACCAAAAGTTTATCACAAGATTTTTGAGGCGAAGGGAGAGAAAGTAAATCCGACAAAACAGTTCTTCTAGGGAAGAGAGAGAGAGAATAGATCTGCAATGTGAGCCTAACAGGGGTACAGTATTGGACATAAAAATTGGCAGTCAGAACTTTCATGATTTTTGGAGAACGACAGTGAGTAAACTTTTGAAATTTCGGACGTATATTAGATATAGCTTTCACTAGAAGTTCTGAAATTTTGAATGACCAATCTCCTCACGTCAAGTTGTTACGCAACATTTAATGAATGCCTCATCAGATGAAAAATTGCAAGTCCCATACATGTAATGCTAACCGATAAAAAAAAATTTTCGAAATTTCTAATCAAATCGAGAAATTATTCGAGAAAAGTTCTTAATTTATCTATTCTTGAATATTTCCAATCAATTTGAACCCTGAAAGCTAAAATATGAGTTATTTCATGAGATGTTATGTAACATCAAGAACTTCATCTTCATCCTGAGAGATAACGACACTTTTTCTATTCATCCTGGCTACACCAAACGTTTTTCAAGATATTATTCTTTGTTTACTCACATTTTGAATCGAATTATTCCAATTTTTCATGGAGAAAAGAACTTCCAATCTTCGAGTCCCTAATCTACCGGTTTATGAAGCTATTAATTAGCTCTCATGATGACTCATAAGCCTGATTTCGACAATTTTCCCTGATTTCTCTTATCATGATCTATAGAAGCTCATTTGAAAATTTCATGCGAATTGTTCATCCCGTTTCCGAGATATCAGGGAACGAAGCTAAGCCTAGCTACTGCCAATTTTTTTGTCCAATACTGTACACACACATCTTGAAGAGCATTTGAGAGAAGTGTTGTTGGGCCAGTCGATTTTTTTCTTCCCAATGTAATGTTCACCGTTCACTTATTCCCAGGCATTCAATCTTGACTAGATTCTCTCTGCTCACAAAACCATATAACACTACAGACACACACACACATACCATAGACCATATACAGCGTTAAAGCTGATGTATGGTCGTAAATTAGAAGCTAATGGCTTCAAATGTTTGCATCTTTCAGCGAAATCACGTCCAACGTATTGGGCAGCAAAATTGTTCAGACTTCTCTTTCTGTTCCTATGTAATCTTGCTTGAGCTCAAATGAAGAGAAAGTAGAGAAGAGAGAGAGAGAGAGAGAGAGAGAGAGAGAGAGAGAGAGAGAGAGACTAGGAAATTAGAAGCCAATATCATCATCACATGAAAAGTCTCAGCTCCTAATTCTTTTTACTTTCTCTCTCTCTATGGGTGAACAGGCATACTATTTTTCTTTTTCTCCAAAAGTTCTTACATCCAGCCGAGAGATGTTAGAATGGTGATCAATTCTATCGATAAACAGACGATGGAAAAATAATCTTGTTTTCCAAGGGAACAATAAGGAAAAAATCCGATGGGAAGATGGAAAGAGAGAGAGAGGCAGTAATACAGTGGGACCAAGAAAAAGATGGAGAACAAAATGGCTAAAGATCCACAATCATAGAGCATTAATAACCAATGGCTACCAAATAACTTTGGTTGCTTAACTTCTGGTTGAAAGTTAAGCGTTATGTGTTGGTACGCTATTGGGCTTAAGGGAAACCATAGGCTACCAATACACTTATTATTTTTGTCATCTATGATGATGATCATTTGAGCTCGGTGTGTTTGGTCGAATCAGTAGAAGTTGGTGAGAGTATCAAGTGAGGCAATCTGATTGCATTTTGATGAATCTACTGGAAGAGGAATAGAAGTGGACAAATAGTCTTGACCAAAGTTAATGTTGTGTGTGTGAGTAATGCTGGGGGAATAGTTTTTCTTCGTCTTTCGATTTCGAGAATGATATTATTCGTATTCTGTTGATCGACCCATAACAGATGAAATAGTATGCAGTACGATTGTTGATAGATTCAGATTTTTGAAGAGTTCATGGTGGAGAATATTGTTATTGAGATTCTCAAAGGAACGCAAAAGCTTAACCATTTTTTCGTGTGTGAGTGGAGGGTATTTGAATTCACACACTTATACGCACACAAGCAGTATACAGTCCAGAATATTGAATGATGTTCATCTTTATTCCTCTCTTATTCTTCTTTCTTTCACTTGGATTCTCTTTTTTCATCCACTTGAATGTGATTGAAGCTCATAAATAAATCGTGATCAGCCATCATTTGAACGATGGTGAAAGAGAGAGAAAAAGTTTTGGGTGACGCTGATTCAGGTATATATACATACATATATTGGAATATAATATGTCCACAATCATCATCACACGGACCGGAATCAAATTGGAGAATGTTCAGAAAAAATGAAATGTGATACCGAATAGAAAATGGTGAGACCATGAAGAAAGAGCGAAAGAAAGAGATAGAGAATATATGTATATAAATATTATAGGGAAGAAGAATCATAAAGTTGGGAAGAGAAAGAGAGAGAGAGAGAGAGAGAGAGAGAGAGAGAGAGAGAGAGAGAGAGAGAGAGATGAATTTCGTTGGGAAAAAAATGCAAAAAGTGGGTGATATAGAGAGAGAGGAAAAAAGAAAATTCAATTCGGACGATAGCCATTTGAAAAACCTGTCGGGCATGTTATTGGTAGCAATGGAAATGATGATGATACACTCTTATACACTATTGCTCGCCCAGTTGCAAAAAACAACTTTGAACTGTTCAAAAATTTACTACCTTAAAGCTATCATGCGTTCAACTACCCATTGCTACTAGAGAGAGAGAGAGAGAGAGAGAGAGAGAGAGAGAGAGAGAGAGAGAACTAATATATTTCAGAGTCCTTCTCATAGTCCAGGGCACACACATGTATGTACATAGACACAAACATTATTCACCAGCATAATCAACAGCAGCTCAAATTTTTGGAAAGAGAGATTCACAAGGGCAGAAGAAGATGGTTGATGAAACCTCGGAGAGAGATAGAGAAAGCGTAAGGATGAGGCATTCAAAAAAGGTAACAAGTGAGAGTAGTTGGAAGGAGAGAGAGCGAAAACTTTTTTAAGCCTCCAGGCAATATTCAATGGAGAAATATTTGAATTTCCTGTTACATAGATGCGATTTGGATCTGCACACCATCTCACGCCAACTTCTTCTTATATGATGATGATTCCAAATTGTTATTCCCACTTTACTTTGTGCCCGTCGATCACTTGTTGTTGTACTTTTTTTTCTCTTCTTCTTTTTCTTCTTTCCCTTGAACTGATCTTTTTCCTACTCGCTTCTTCTCACTGGTACATCTATCCCTCATCTATCTGAGCATTCTTATTCCATTTTTCTCCAGCTTGATCCCTCTGGCCTTTCCGATTTTTACAACATTCCTTCTCGAAGTATCAGCAGCCTCCCGATGAGTGACTGTTACTACTGGAGAGAGAGATACATTTGATTTGCACGAATTCAGTGAGCAAGGATTCATGTTTTCCAAAGTCATCATCCGAAGAGAGAGAGAGAATATGTGAACAGATTGGATGAAGAGTGAAGTCGATTGAATGTTTCCGATGCAATAAGAATAGGAATCCAAAATGCATCAGCATGAGATAGGTTGAGAAAAGGAGTACCAAATAGGAAAATATTATTACTTGAAATTTCAAGTAGAGAATGCAAAAAATAAGAAGAAAAAACTTTCGACAGACATCCGAATACAGCATTTCAGTTGGTCCAGGTAAGTAACTTTTTTTTGCACTTGAAACTTTTCAGAATATATTCTTGATTATATTGAATCAGCTTTGCTTGTGACTTGAAACGGAATGCTTTTACCCATTTCGTAATGACCATGATGAATGTGAAATGTTAGCCGATGATGGACACTGAGAATTTCCGGGCAAAAGTTCTGGAAACTGAGCATATATACCGAACTTCCATCACATCTTCGAGCGTTGTATGAATGCATAAAATCTCATCTCTTTCACTTTAGGAAAACTTTTGGGAAATCAAATTTATTTTGCTCACTTTTGAACAATAATTTTGTCTTGCTTCGATGGAAAATGTTACTTTTTTCATTTTTGCTTCTTTCTTCCTCCAAGACAGTGAGCGAGTATTCCTCTCTTGCTGGTTCCTCTTGAATATGATTATCATAAATATATATGAAATCACAGCTTAAATCACTAGTGAACGCAGAGTGGAACAATGTATACAAAGGAAGAGAGAGAGAGAAAATATATTCAGACCATATCAAATTGTTTCCCACCGAGCAGAGTAGTGCAAGCATGAAGAGAGGAGTAAAAAAAGATTCTCTCTTCTTGAGGAAGAGAATGGTGGATGTTGAAATTCTAGATGATAAAGGAGAATCCAGAGAACATAGTGTGTACTTTTTATCTGTGTAAAATTTTTCCAAAAATCTGAAGAGATATCAAGAATTGTGATGAACAAAAGATGAGCTCAAATGATTTGGGCAAAAAAATTGACCAACTTCATGTAACTGTTGCAGTTTGAGGCTGAAGTGTGCTGATCAGAAATGATGATGATGACAATGTAGGTGGAGATATTTTTCCAAATCATTCGGATGAAAATTGAGACTATATATCCATGATGATGAAATTTTGGTCCGATAATCATTGGAAGTGACAAAAGAATCGAATAGAAACTATTACGAAGTCAATTGTAATTGTAGACGATGATGCGATGAAGTTAAATGAAATGCACCCAAAGTCCATTTGAGGATAAAGAGGAAGATGGGGAAAAAGATGAGGAGAGAAGAGATGAGAAGAAGGTGTAAAAGTAGGCGTCCAAAATGATGTTGACATGAAATCAGTTTGAAAATGGGCTACAATTGATTGTGTGTATGTCTTCCTTGGGAAAAGAGAGAGGTAGACAGATAGGGAGAGATATTTTTCCGGAGTAAATTAGTGATGCGAAAGGTGAGAATCGATTTCATCTTCGTTTGATCTGAACATATATATACACACACACATATGAGATGGGAAGATGAACAATGAACATGGACTAGGTGTAAAGTTGGGTATATGTTGCTGTTGGTGTTGCTGCTATGGGAGAGAGAATATGAAGTTCATGGTGAACATCAAACAGGATGGAAAACTATTGGAAATATCACAGGAATCACAGGGGATACCATGGAAGAAAGCGAGAGAGAGAATATAAGTTCCCAAATTTTGCCGAAAAAGAAGAAGCAAAAGTATTGAAGCTTGATGAAGGAGGAGTAAGCATTTTTCACTCGAATGATTCGACCAGCAATTGTATTCTATTTCTGATATATATATTGTGGGTTCTCTCTCTTTCTCACAATCGATCTTGAGATGGATTTTTCTATCGTATATATATATACGGCGAGAATGGATATTGGAATCAACTGGGTTGTGATTTCCTTTGAGCCCATATTCATATGGGAGAAAAATTGAAGAGAGAGAGGAAGAAGAAGATTCTCAGATTCCAATAGTAGCAATATACCAGCTCCAGTGGATTTTTCTCTCTCTTTTTTGCTGCTTCCCCTTGCTCTTTCTACTCCAGATAGAGGAAGAAAGTGATTCCCAAACTGAATGTCCTGGATGGTACAACGTGAAAAGTTCAATTGAGCGAAGTTTGCCAAAGAGATTCAGGAATATCATATCAAAGAGAGCAAGTTTATGTCCCATAGTCAATCGAAGAAGAGAGAGAGAATGTTTCCTTTCGGATACAAACAGTAGAACAAATGACTACTGATAAGTTTGATTACCGTCTAATGGCTCAGAAACCACAGCCATCAATGAGAATGAGAGAGAGAGAGAGAGAGAGAGAGAGAGAGAGAGAGAGAGAGAGAGAGAGTAAAAAGTATTGGATGCTGTATCAAGACGATGAGGACCGAAGATAATGATGGAGAAGAAAAAAGTATATATGTACGATATATAGTAGAGCCAGTGTAATGTGCATCAACCATGATGCACAATCGAATTTTCTTGGAATAGATTTTTTGGTACTCATGAGTAAATCTTTTCTCCACATAAATACACACACACCTACACATACGATTTTGATCTGGTCTACTGAACTTCAGGTGTTTTCTTGCTCTTATTTCGAGACACATCTGATGATCATTATCATTATCATTAGTAAGTCTTTTGATGATTCATTTTCCATTGAATAGGTGGGTGCACATGGAATTTTGCTCATGATGATGCCCAGTTACTTGGTTTCATCATGCTATAATATTGTTGAATCAAATTGTCTTTTTCGTTGAGAAGGAGAGCAAAAGAGAAAGAAAATGACCAAAAAATTTCAAGTCGAGATGGAAAATCGTATGGTATACAAGTAAGAAATTATCTTCCACCCAGGTACACATGAATAGTTACACACACAGAGTTTTCATGATGATGAAAACTTGAGCCCATCTGAGATCATGAAAAGTGAGAAAGAGATAGAGTATCATGGTGCGATTAATTTACGAAAATGTTCATTTAATATCTTCTCCAAGACATTCACTGAACATGGTCATTTTTCTCCCTACACACCATACACACCATACACCAGTATGGCCCACCAACTTGTCAGATAATAATTTTTTTTCCCATGGACTCAACGGTGTGGGCGATATAACAGACCTCTTTTCCACTACCTTTTTCTCCTTTCTCCACTATATGCCAGTTATATATTTTTCCAGATACAACCATTGATCATGTGTCACAAAACTTGTCATATATATGTGTGTGTAGTTTCTTTTATTTTCTTCTCATCATTTTTTTGTTGTTGATCATGATGATCGGTAACCGGAGAGAGAGAGGAGAGAGTATACTGGTGACGATGAAGAAATACAATCAATTAATTTTACTCTCTCTCTCTCTCTCTCTCTCTCTCTCTCTCTCTCTGAATGCTGCTTGGCAGAATTGGTAAAATCTTTCCAGCATTCACATTGGGAGAAAAACAAAACAAAAAAATATTCACGTGGGTTTTCAATTCTTTCTCTCTTTCTTTTCCCATTTCAATTAATGATCATGATGACAGAATATGGTCACCATTTCTCTTTCCCATCTATTCACTATACTTTATCAATGATTTCAAGGTGCACTCTATCATCATTAGAGTAACATGTATAACATGTATGTATATGTTATGTGTATATCTATACAGTGGTTGTGAAATCTGATTGCTACTTTTTTTTAGTGTTCAAAGTTCATTCTGGGTGAACATATCCAGCGATACATGACAAAACATCACCAGTTGATATTTTCGAGTAGAATCGATAGCTATGATGCTGTGATGGTCATGGTTCCTCACCAATATTCACACACAAACAGAATTGTACACGATAATTGAACAGATGTATATTGATTGGAAGAACAGAGGACAAATTTCATTTGATGATGATTTGATGTGGGCTCAATTCGATCTTCTTTTTTTCCGAGGTACACACACACCATCGAGTATTGCACGCAAGGAAGAGGAAGAGAGAGAGAAGAAAAAGTTAATCTCTTGATTGTCCTTCCACGAATGACTTCACTTGTCTTACTTTTCCAAGCCATATGATAGTGTGTATAGTAACACAAAAGTATCATGGAACAATGAATATATGTTGGCCTTCCTTCCTGAATTCTCTCTCTCTCCATTTCATACCCATAAGGGGCTATCCTTAGCCCAAGTAAACATCATCAGTGGTGTTAATTCACGCAAAAAAGGGTAATTTTCTCCACTAGCGGAATGGAAGTTCTTGTGAGTGTTCTTCATACACTGGAAAGTGTGTAATAGAGAAAGATCCTGCTCCAGGAGAATTCAGGTAATCATTAGTGTTGGCAATGAGGAGGAGGCTTGAAGAGGAGGAGGAGGTGGTAGTGGTGGGCCTTGATGGTGGCTAATATTTTTTCGGCCATCACGCCCTACTCTTCTCATTTCTCTTCTACTATACATACATCAGCTTCCAGTGTCTTGGATGGAGGATAAAGTTCTTATATATATGTATATACACACTTTTTTTCTCTCCATCATATTCTTCATTAGTCTCTTTTGGATGTATCGTTTCCATTGTGTATGTGTGTATATAAAGGTATATTCAGGCGAGAGAGAGCAAGAGGAATGGAGAGACTATCAGAGTTCCGAAATGATGATGATACTAGCTTGATATAATTTGAGAGTTTTTTTTTGTTTTCTTCTTCACACTTTCAGGGTATTTGGTTAGTTGCAGGGCTTTTTTTTCTTTCTTTCTCTTTCTTTTTCTCTCTCTCTCTCCGAAATTCTCGCCACCACAAAAATTTCGGTTCCTCCTCAGCTTCCATGGTAATAATGGCTGCTCAGAGGATGGGAATAATTAAGGGCATACACACGTATATGAGGCTAGTGGTGAAGTAAAAAAGGTATGAAATGATATCGGTGGGAAGAGTGGAAAAAGTTGTGTTGGATTCCAAAGTTTCCGATAGAAGAAGAAATAGTAGTGATAGCAGCATCAGTATTAGCAGCAGCAGTAAAAAAAATTGAATTGCATGATGGAATGGCAATAGATGTTGGATGGAAATGGAAAAAAAAGTATATGCGTGTGAGAATTTGAGACAGTGTATATATATTATGTGTGATGAGAAAAGATGTCTCCATGAAGATTTCCAAGAGAGAGGAGGAAGAAGTTGAAGGAAAAGAAGAAGATGCAATAAGATAAAATTGAAACATTGAAGCTCTCTCTAATGAATGCGAGAGATGTGTTGAGAATGATGGAGAAGATTTAGTATCAGTTGCACAGGAGTTGAACAGATTTCTTGATCAGAGATGAGGATGAGGATGCAAGTGTGAAGGTATTCTCTTTCTTGCTCACTGTCACATCGGATGAATGACAAAAATGATGCTGCGAAGAGAGTTGAGATGATATTTCATTTTGGATAAAGCTGACGAAAGATGAAGGATAAGGAATGAAAGTGAGAGCAAATAAAGGACAAAAGAATGTTATCAAAATGATTGTATTTGAGAAGAGAGAGAGAGAGAGAGAGAGAGAGAGAGAGAGAGAGATGAAAAATGGAGAACAAGAACGAATATGAGAGATGACAGTAAAAGGAGAGAGCAAGTTGAAGCACATTCCTTTCCCAGTCTGTAGCAAAAAATACACTAACAGGATGAGAGAGAGAAGAAGAGATGGAAAGAAGAATGATAAAAAGGATCATCTTATGGCATACATGTTGAAAGTAAAATCTTCTCCTTCTTCTTTAGCTTTTTTTTTGTTTCTCAACAAGATTCCAGATGAAACATAACAATATCTTCCAGAGAGAGAATGCACGAAAAAAGAAATGTACATATATACAACGTTGTTTTTTCCATTCTTTGCTTACGGACTTTAGCTGATGCTATAGAATGCTTTTCCAACTGGAACGCTGAGCTGACTTTCTATCTTTTCTTTTTTTGGTTAATATTTATACATGTGCTTGAGTTTCCAAAAATTTCAATTCATTTGGTGTAAATTATGCACGAACCATCAAAAAATTGTAGCTTCTTGAGTGTGTATGTGTGTGTGTGTGAGAAGCGAGAGAAAGATAGAAGATGAAACGGAAAGAAATAGCTTTGAAAGATGCGGGCACATGAGTTGGATGAATGGCACTTCATCTTTCACCCACACATATGATGATGATTTTTTCTCTTCTTTCTCGTTCAGAATATTGCATCAAAGCTCAAGTATACACACACACACAAGTTCTTGGAGAGGCCTCATATATATACACACACATACACACAAGATAGAGAAGATGACATTAAGAAGAGCACATCTTAAACATCACCCAAAGACAAAAGGAAATCACTTGTGAGCCAAACAGACAGTATAGCAAGTGGGTGACCTCAAGTGGCCTAGAATATGATGTTGGTGAAGATGATGAATAATAGTAACACATCTACACATACACATAGGCTGAGATGATGAATTTTGGGTAAAAGATGGGAATAAGAGGTGCGGAAGATGCTGCTTTTTTCTCATCTTTCTCGGATCGGTAAGCATTATCGTTTTCTGAGGATATAAACATGGGCAAAATAAGCCACAAGCGACTTGCATTTTTGTCTATCTCTTTCTCTTCTAGGGAATGAAAGATTTTTACTGAAACGCGTTCCTTGGATGGGAAAAAGTAGAAGACTTGAAATCTTTCTTGAATCATAATAAAAACTTGACGCTACAATGTAATGTAGGCAGTTTTAAGTGCTATTTTATGGTTAAACTTGAACATGGCCATAAATGATAATCTTTGAGCTTTCTGGCTTTTTGAAGGTTTTTACTTGTATACTATGTATGCTGTGTGTTGTGTGTTGTGTGTAACTTCATGCTAGCTTGTTGGAAAATACACATACAGCATCATGTTATGAGAAGATGAAGTAGAAACGAGCGAGCTCAAGTTCCCAGGGAATATTTTTGTGTGTGTGTTCAAAATAGGACTATTGAAGAATGTTATTCAAAATTTTGAGATGGTCTTGTATTCTTTTGCCACATCTATTGGGTCACACACACACAAATTTTCTGTCTATCAGACGTTTCCATCACCAGCATAGGCACACAGGCAAAGTGAGAGAGAGTAAAACATGAGGGACTCGTGATTCCTGTCAATTAAGTGTTCCAATGGTGTGCATGTATGTGATGCTCTCTGAACGTAGAGATTTTCGCTTCTTCTTCCAAAAAGGTAGTCGATATTATAGCAGCTGGATATACTAGAGAGATAAACGTTCTCTATCTCTCTTTCCCTCTCTCTGTGTGATGCAAAAAATTTTCATCACTCAAAAAAAACACACTCACTTCCATTCAGGATATACCTGATGGGCAAACGTATAACCAGATACATATTCTTTCCTTTTGTTCTCGCTCTCTCTCTCTCTCTACGTATTTGCCTTGTCTTTCAAACGGTTTTTCGTGTGAGTATTTATGTATATGTATATATACATGGAAGAGAAGGCCCATTAGACTGACCAAAACTTTTTGTAAAGCTTGACCATGCTGGCTAGTTAGAAAATGTGTTTTTGGGCAATGAAAGATGATGAGAGAGAGAGAGAAAATCTTCTTCTATTGGTGAATATAACATGATGGCCTGAGACAGAGATAAAGAGAGAGAGAGAGAGAGAGAGAAGCCATGATGAAGCGTGCAATGAGCGAATCATCGTAAAATGATCAGGATAGGCAGCAGCAAGCAAGGAGACAAGATTTATTGCTCCATAATTTTACTTTACTCTCCGATCTATTGCACCGTTTTAGTTTATACTTTTTCTTCCTCTTTTTTCTTCTTCTTCTTCTTCATCTTCTTCTCTTGCCCTCATCTTGACTATCTCTTTACTTTCCAGCATCCAGCGTCCAAAATTCAGCTTCTCCAATCAAAAGTGTATCTTTTCAATCCTACGCTCCAAAGTAGACGTCTCAACCTTGTCAGACTTTTGCTCATTTTCTTTTGCTCTTTTCCATCTTTTATTCTTTACTCTTTTTTTCATGTGAATAAATATATTTATACGAATGACTTTTTATTTGCTACATTCCTCTGGGCCCATGAAACGATGTGTGGCAAAAGGAGGAAAAACTTATCAACAGCATCCAATTGAATTTTGTCTCCTAATCTTGGGTCTTGTGCATGTGTGTGTGTCTTCGACCTCATATATCAGAATTCATTGGAGCAATAAGAGTGAGAGGAAAAAATAACCACAAAAAGTGTATCGATGTTGGTTGAATAATATCACCAAATTTCAGGAGTAACAGTAACAATAATCAGTAAAAGGATCCAAATTCAATTGAAAGAGGTGTGTGTGTGAGAGTGTGTGAGTCCGATTAAAATGATGAAAGAAGAAACTTCCAAAGAAGAGCAAGAATAAGAAAAAGTAAAAGATTTTTCCATCCTCAAATTGAACAAGAGAATGTGTTGCAGTGGTTTGAAGCGATTACATAGACTTGTTAGACATAGAAGAGTGCCAAAGGAATCGAGAGAGAGAAACAGATTGAAGGATCTAGGAAAAGAATCTTTTCTCGATAAACATGCGGCATGTTCAGTGTGTGAGTGTCAAGTCTTGCATGGCGAAAGCAAATTTCCATAGGAAATCAAAACCAATGATTTCACCTTTGAATAGAGTCGGCTTTTTGCTCAATAGCCTCTTCTTCTTCTTCTTTCTTTTTCTCTCTCTTTCTCTCCTCCTCCCTCCTCCCCTTTGACCTCTTCTCCACCCCAATGGCCTCTCTTCTTCTTCCTCCCCCCTTCACCTCTGTACCCGTATCACAGTGGCCACCTCTCTCGTTCTGTGTGTCTGTATGTGTGTGTGTGAATATATACATAAATATGTGTATGATGATGAATTTGAATGCTCCTTTCTCCGGTCGACATTTGGTACTCTTGGTGACCCCCGACCTGTGAACCTGAGGACCTCTCTGGAGAGGTAGGAGGGTCAAATGTATTGTGTCCAAGAGAGATCGCTTTTTTCTTTCTCTCAATACTTGAAAAGTTGCCTTTCTTTTTCTCTCTCTTTCTCTCTTCCTTCACCTCATTTCTTTTCTCGTATGTATGTTGGTCCATTGGTTTCTCTCATCGTTATTATGTTTCTCTCCTCACTTGAATATTTTCAATCGCCAAAAGCGATGAATTAGTCCATGTCTTTTGTATGTATGTAGAAAGAGAGAGATAGAGAGAGAAAGAACCATTCTCTAAGAGCTTATTATTAGGTACAATAACTTTCTTCAAGTGGTCCAAGCAATTTTGTTTCCACCACCGAAAATCGACATCTTCGGCCCATAGGCTTGAATGATCTTATCGTTTCTCTTTTTCCCTAATACGCACATTCACAGTTGTGTCCTCTCGGGCGATGTTTTTGATACTGTATTCTCTTCTCTATCCACTTGGATCACAAATAGTAGCCCATGTACGTGTGTGTACGTATTCCAATGAAAATTTGTTCCCTATTCCTTGCTGTTACCAAATCCTGTCCCGAGACTTTCTTTCTATCTTGCTTTCTCTTTCTCTCTCTCTCTCACGCTTCTTTCTCTCTCTCTGAATCATTCATCCGGAAGTTTTCTTCAATCAAATGAATTCCTTTTCCTCCATCTTCTCCTCCCAATTTTACCGCTCTTGTTTTCCTCCTACTTCGTGCTTAATCATCAACATCGTGCTCATTCTTTTTCATCTTTTTTCTCTTTCTCTCTCTTTCTCTCTTTCTCTCTCTTTCTCTACTCTATGTGGCGGCATTTTCCAATGATGTATCCAATGATCCAACGTTTCAGGCATTTACTCTGAGCAAATATCTTCACTTGAATTCAAGATGGAAAGAAGAGAAAATGTATATATTTTACTTTATAAATCAAGATGAAAACTGCCCAATTTTGGTGGAGCCACGCTTCGTGGTTGAGAGGGAAACTGCTAGGATTGATGAGAAATTTTTTTCCCCATATACTGGCAAGAATAGCTGAAAATGCTTGATTTGAATCGAAATTCGCCCAAAAAGTAGGCATTTTCTTCAACCACAAGTAATGTTTCACTCAAAATGAGTGTTCAAGCCAACAAGCACGAGAAACTATGTCAAATTTGGTGCCAGATCCTCATTAAGATGAAGTGATACATTGGAAGATCCAGAGGGGGAAGAGGAGAGAGAGAGAATGAAGAGAAATCTTTCTGCAAGTTGAGCAGGATGAAACAATGAATCAGATGAATCAGATTTCTTGATCAGCATCAATTGAGAATGAATTAAGTACGGAAAACAGATCTTGAGCTCAAGAGCTAGAGCTTGATCAAATCTCGTCTGAAAGTCCAATTCATGATCAAAAGGAAACGTTTAGCATCAACAATTATTGTGTATAAAGTGATTTCTTTGTTTTCCGAGAATAAATGATGTTGATGATGTTGATCATCATCACATGTACCATGTAAGCAAGATTGTATTCCAGATAAATTTGAAATGCCGCTACTTGGGGTTCCTTAAATTGGGCCCAAAGAAAAGATGAACACCCACAGAAATGAGTAAGAAGTGATGTAGTAGAGCTGCTTACTTCCTTTCTTTATCTTTTCTTCTCTCTTTGCTTCAATTCTCAAACTGTTTCACCGTCAGTTTTTCATCCTTTTTCTCTCACAAGTCAGCAAGAAGGTATATAAAAGTTTTCATTCATTTTCTGATAGAAAATCGAGAGAGAAAAAACAAAAAGAAGTTCTCTTTTATCACTCAATTCTTTCTCCCTTCCTCTAACAATATAAATTGTTACTATCATTTTCCCATTTCCAGCATCTTTGACTCACTATTAAACTTTCTCGCCAAAACAGTGATGGAGAAGATGAGGAGGAGAAAAAGTCTCTCTCTTTTGCAGAAGTTTGCCAATTACATAGACTAGCTACAGTATGGATGCTCATATACACTGCCATAATCTTGACCCTCTCTTTCTCTTTACTTTTCTTCTTCTTCTCCTTCATCTTCTTCATGATTCCCGTTTCCCAGCCATCATCATCCCTATCTTCTCATTTCTGCTCACTTATTTTCTATTCTCATCTTGTTCTCGGCAGCATCTTTCTATTTCTCTCTCTCTCCTTCTTGCTTCCTCATCTTCCCTTGTCTGGAAATTCTCCAATTAAGAGTCTATCCTCTCTCTCTTTCTCTTTTCCACTCTTCCTGACTTCTGGGATCGAAAAGCATCCATTGCCGTTGTGAAAATCAACACACACATACACAGCATCCTTCTGCTGTCTTCAACAGAACTTATGAGTTATCTGAGCTTCTCTCCTTCATCCCTTGTTCTTCCTTTCTCTCTCTTACCATGTGAGAATATAAAGAAAAAGTGTTATTATTATTATATATATAAGAGGAAAATTATTGCTACAGCACCATATGGAGGATGGTCTCTCCCATGTTTTCCATCCCGACATATTATATTATATCAGCAGATGAACAGGAGCAAGCATCTTTCTTTTTCGAGAAAAAAAACATGAAAAAAAACACACACACACAATATGATGACAATCGAAAGTGAAATTAGGCAAGACAGACCTGCTTCTCACGTCTAGTAAGTATCTCCCCACAGAGGCACATGGTGATGAGTGTCAAAAGACAATAACTTTTGCACATTGTCGACAAGAGTAACGGTTTTTGATCGATTTATCGATCGTATTTGCACACACATGCAATAAGCATGGCATAGGGAGAGTAACATTCGATTCAAAATTGTATCAAGAAGTGAGTAAGATTGAATATTCTTTCTCGAGAATATTGAACTAGAATTTAATCGACTGAAATTCTGGATACAATGTATCGAAAATATGGTGTCTACAGAAGTAAATCGAATGAATCTCTGAGCTAATCGATCTGAATCGATATCATCGTACACATAGTGATAAGCTACCGGTAAGCTTTATAACAGGATTCAAGTGAATGAGAGAAAATCTTCATGATGAGTCAAATTATCAGTATAAATAGGGAACTTTTTTCATCCTCTCAGCATCAAAGTTAGTTTAAGGAAAATTGATAAGTTCTGGAGAAAAGAGTACAAAAGTCTCTCTCTCTTTTACTATAATCTTTTTCACAGTGTTAGGATGAAAAATAGAGTGGTAAATGGGAAGAAATTGCAAAGCAAATTAAATTCCACCATTTCTCCAGATGGTGTTCATCAGTAAATCTCTTCTCTTCTCTTTCCAATAAGATTCCTATTACTACTACTATTCCTATGGAACAGATGATAACAATAGTAATAATTCACGAACTCAGAATGAGAATAGAGAAAGAGGAAACGATATCATATACTATCAGGGATGGGAAGGAAGAGAGAAAGTATCAAAGTGATCAGAAGAAAGGAATAGAAGCGGGAGAAGCTGAATGAGATGTAAGTGTAAATAAATTCGACATGTTGCACCCAGTGGGATGGTGTGTCTACCATACAAGTGATGCGGATGAGATTAGGAGGAAAAATCAATGGAACGGTTGAAAGATGATGCTTAAACGGGTGAACAGGTGGCAAAAGAGAAGGAATTGATTTCCAATTCATCGGAGGGAGAGAGAGATGAAGAGATAATTTTGGAATAATTATTTTTCCAGTTATTTTTGTAACTTTGTTTCCCGAATCGAGAATCGGAAATCCAATCGAGGATAAAGTGGAAGGATTTTCTTAATCATCAATTGAATTGTGGTTTTAAATCAGCTTATCACGAACACGTGCACAAGGCTTGTGTACCACATTGAAAATGACTGTATCAGTCCAGCCATACAATCCAGCAGTATAGTTCAAATTTTGGATCACTTTGAGAACAGTATTGTATCACTTCTTGTCTCCCACTATTTTCACATTTCAAGCTGATAATGTGCATGTAAATTAGCTGCCCACGATATTCCATACTCGGAATGGACAGTCAACAGCAAGAAGAGAATAGGCGCGAAAAGGCATTGGCGTGCATAGACCAGTTGCATGATTAGTGTAGAGCATGCCAAAGTCCAGTGGAATGGAAACTTCTAATTGGCCTCATAAGTGAGCCCAACAGGATATAGAATAGTACAGAATATTTGGAAATAATCTTTAACATGGTCCCCTTTTCCACACTTCACAGAGAGAGTGAAATGCTAAGCTTTTTTGGACATGGAGATCATATACACTAAACTGTCTTCTCTCTTTACCACACACACACATTCGTGTTCCACTCATTTTGCTCTCCTGTGACCTTCCGGATGTAATTACAAGCGGATCTTTTTCACTCACAAGGCACACACTTTGGCCTCTGTCGAAAATTCAAGTCCGGGTCGCTTCGGGTACATGTGTAATCTATTCAAATTGTCAACTTCACCATGTTCATCTCATATGGAATTGATATGAATAGAGAAAAAGAGAATCCATCTCTGTATGTGTGTGAAAGTGAGAAAGATGTAGATAAATGAATAGATGAGAAAAATGATGGGCTCAAAAGGACAGGATAAAAAAATACAGCATCGAGGATTGATGCTTTAGATTTAGGAGAGAGAGAGGAACATACATGTGTCCCTTGAAAACGAAAAAGTCCTGCACGTGTTGCCTTTTTGTGGGCCACTCAGGCGTACATTTGAGTACTTATATTTGATCCCCTAAAAAGAATATATATATATGTATGTATGTATGTGTGTGTCCAAATTGTCTTGTGGTTGTGAGAATTGTGTAGAAAAGAATGAGGAGAGAGAGAAGAGCTTTCGAGATGGCAAGATGAGACGATTGGGTGGGTGGCAATAGTGGTGAATGGTGATGGGATAGATGATACATGTACAGTGACAAAAATTTTTGGGGATCTCAGTGAAAATGAATTACTTTCCATGATGATTGACAGTGATCCATGAGGCGGGAATCATATATGTGTGTGTGTACTCATTCATTTACGTGTACATATGCAGATGGATGGAAGAGAGGAGTGAACCATCGATGGGTGAGAGAGAGAGGAGAGAAGAGGAGACCATCATGAAATACCCACGAGGCGAGTCAATCGCTTTTAGTCGCTATTCGATCAGAATAATAGGAACGATACAATCAAGTGAAGGTGGTAGTGTCGATGTGGGACACATTCACACACAGAGACACAGAAATTGATTCATATGAACCAGGAAGAAAGAGAATCAGAAAGAGAGAGAGAGCGAGAGAGAGAGAGAGGATAAGCGAGAGCTTGATAATTGGCTGTCAAAGAATGTGTTGGGTGAATAAATTGCGTAGGAAAAGCCACCGGGTGAATCGAAGGGGGAAGATGAGAGAAAGAGAGAGAGGATGAAATGATGATGATGGAGAAAAAGAAGAAGAAGAAGATGCTGTGGGTGGATGATGAGTGTGGCTCTCTTAGGAAATGATTACAAAGTCCAGTCCACGATGATGAGTGTCACAAGCCGATTATCAAGTGAGCTTGAGGCCAGCCGTACTTTACGTACATTTCTCATCAGTGTTACAACCAGTCAGATGACGACCGACATGTGGTTACTACTTGTATATGTTGTGTTCCTCTCTCTCCTCTTATTGCACAATCTGATTCGAAATTATCATGAAATGAGTCTGGAAGCAACAGTCAAGCACACAGATTACACTTGAGCATTACCAATTACGATGTTCGAGACTTTACTCATTAAGTTCTTTGACGCTGATGGCATCCATGTGCACTCATCGAAGAACATGATGATTTGAGACAAAGATGTTGATCAGAGATGCATCAGGTAGAATATTCCTTGTACATGAATATTACACTATTCATTGTGTTGTGCAAATTATTCTTGAATCTTCAACACTGACTGATAGATGATGCAAATGTGCTGAGCATGTGGAAAATTTTCGATTCAATTTGATTTGATCTGTTTACTTGGAGTCGAAGATGATCTGATTTCAAGATAATACAATGGTGGAGGTGAATGAATTCGAAGTCCATGAGAAAATTACGATAACAGGAAATGAGAGATCATTTGAGAAGGTTCATTTCCATGAGAACCCATCTCTCTCAGTTCCAATTGAGTGGGGCTAATCATCGTCTCGTTCTTATTTCAATTTGGAGCGTTTTCCGGAATTCCAAGAATCATCTTATGCTATTCAATCTCCTTCTCTCTCTTTCCATTTCAGAACGATTATCGTCTTTTTATAATTATCATCTGAATGAGTCCACGAAAAAAACTGTATCATCAGGCGAGTATAAAGAATAAGATCTCAAATACGGATCTAATCAAGAAGGGAGGCAGAAAGCAGCATGAAATAAAATTATTTCGCCTCTCTCCATCTCTCTCACTACTAACTCCCACAGAAAATACGTTTTCGAATCGATATCAAAAGCCGACATCATGCTTGACTATATCTGGACGAATCAAGTGAGAAACTGGAGACTACCATTATTATTGGAGGGGGCTATTCGTATTATGTATCATTGGAATAAGAGTGAGGATAAAATTGCAATACATTCATCTTCCATGAAATCCGACTGATAACGATGTGAGTGGGCAGTGGGGATGAGATGAAGAGAGTATCAAAAAATCCAATAGAGGAAAGAGAGAGAAATAGAGGAATAGAATCATTTTCTCGGTGGAAAAAAGCGTGCAAATGGTTAAATTTGCGAAGTGTGGCCTGTAAGCTTGATAATAATGATGATTCTTTCTCTCTTCTTTATCACTATTTTAAATACATATCATCTTTTCACTATGTAAATGTTTCTCTTTCTCTCTCTCTCTCTTCATTTCTCTTGACCCTCTTAACTTTGGCGCGCTTTATTCATAGCCACAAAAAAGAGAATGAAAATAGCCTCTTATGTATAAATATATTTGCCATTGGAATAATATACTTTTGGAAACATTTAATTGAACACTCTTCAATGATACCTATTATTATCGATGCCTCTTCATCCACAATAATCATTATTATCATCATCAGCCTCCTTCTCTTTCCACCTCCTCCTCCTCCTCCTTCTGACCGGTGAAGGAATCAAAAGTGGGAGAGAGTGAGAGAGAGAGACCAAGAGAGTGAGAAAATAGGGACTGAAAGATGGCCCAAACAGAGAGACACACATACAGAGGGCCAAAAAGAGTGGCCGAAAAAGTACGGGCGTTGACATGGCCAAGGTAAGCAGTTTTTTTTCTCTGCCCGAAACAGAGCCGTTTTCTTCTTCCACTATATAACTAAACCAGTGGCCTGTGGAACTGGTTTCCTCATCACTATCAGTCTCTCCATCATCGTCAGTTGAGAAAACGTTTCTACTTCTTACCCAGTCATACACATACACACACATGCAGTGAGAGAGATGGAAAAGATCTTGAAAACTTTTTCAACATATAAATACGAAGAAGAAGAAATTCTCTCTCTCTCTCTCTCTCTCTCACTCAAAGATCTTTTAACTTGGGTACCTTTTTTCAAGCCTCCCGCACTACTCATTCTCTCTCTTTGGAATACTTGTTGTTGGGTTTACTTGCTGTGAGCAAATACTCGCATTGCGAACCTCTCTCTCTGGCACAGGTATATATCGTCCAGAGAGAGAGAGTGAGTAAACTGCGAGAAAACAATTTACGCTCCCAGGACGAGTAGTTGCTGAAGCCGAAGCATTCTCTTTCTCTCTCTCTTATTGCCCAAAAATGCTGTAAACTGTATATACTTCTCGACCTCCTCCCGGATGAGTGGCCCGGCATATAACTACACTTCTATTACTGCCACCAGTAACTTTTCTCTCTCTCTCTCTCTCTCTCTCAACGAACGAATTTGAAATGAAAAATCTATGAGCGAAACAGCATGGCGAAACTCTCTATGGGGCCGAATTTTTCTCTCTTTCTTTCCTCTTCTTCTTCTGACTTTTTTTTCAATCAGTAGAAAGAGAGAGAGAGAGAAAGAGAGAGAGGAAAAAAAATTTCTCCTCCATCGGACGGGCTTACCTTGCTGGGCTCTCACAATCTCGATTATTATTCTTCTTCTAGTAACTACAAACACCACTACTACCTACTTCGGAGGCAGGAAAAGAGAAATCATTCTCTTTGCTCTTCAATAGTATGGCTCATGGACTATTGAACGCTTTCAATATATATTTGTGTGAGAAGAATCATTCTTGCGGTTACCAAAATGAAATCCTTTGGCTTGTTCGCACGATGAGCTTCTTTTTCTATTCTCTCTGCTCTGCTCTCAGGTGATATGTTATTTCCAATTGACTGGATATCCTACTGAGTTGATTAAATTCTTTCTTTCGCCCAGATAATCAGCTGACTGATCACAGCAGCAGCAGTAATAGTAGTGGTAGGTCCAGATCACAGAGTGAATGTTGTGTGTGAAGGAATCAAAAATTGAATGGAACACTTGTGTGAGTGTATTAAAAATCTTGTGTATTGTATTGTGGTACAGTATGTTTTGATGGAATACTTTATACACACACAAACACATCTCTTACTGGGCCACATGTTGATGAAGAAGAAGGAGCGAAAAAAATTGTATTTGATCGATTACTGTTCAAATCAACTTGTACACTTGTTCACTTGTGTATCCCACACACACACATACATACCCAATAGCCACATCAAAACATTGGGAAATGAAAAAAAGAAGTAAAAAAGAGAACATACAAGATGAACAAGTTTGAAAATATTAAGTACCGGTCAGTCAATGAATTGATGGTGGTCAGGCTGCTGGGCCGCATGAAGAGATACATGTGTACACAAACTTGGAATACATTATTCAAAAGAATGTGAGTATCTGATTTAGAAGGTAGAAAAGGAAAGAGTATAAGCTCATGTAAATATATTGAGATGAATGAAAAAAGAGAGGGAAGTTCTTTTTGAATAAACAGAATAATGCTAAATCTGATCAAAGTGTGCTCATGAGAAATGTGATGGAAAGTTCATGTGGTCTGCATTTGAGAGAGGGGCAGAAAGAGAGAGAAGTGAAGTAAGACTGACAGAAGGAAAAGGATGCTGAATGATAATTCAACATTTTCCGGTAAGGATCTAAGTAAAAATCATGATAAAAATTCTTATTTCTTTTTTCTTTTGCCCTTTTCTCCAAAATTTAAATTTCATGAAGCGGGCAACATTCTGAGTATGGGCCATCGTTCACTGTTATAAATGAAAGAAAAAACTTCTTTAAAACTTTACTCTCTCTGTCTGATCTATGCTTTTCTCACTTACTCTCTTCTCCTATCTCTCTTCCTTCTATTCGGTATTTAAGATTGAAAAATTTTTGAAACAAGATTCTCCCATCATTTACTCACTGGGCTTCCTTCTCTCTCTCTCTCTCCTGACTGCAATCCGATTAACCTCAAAGTATTCAAGTCGACAAAAGTTGAATTTATTCATGCACAAAATAAATCACCAAGCATCCAGCATCATCCACATCTCATTTGATATCCGTTCATCGTACCAAGAGAGAGAGAGAGAACTGTAAGTAGTATGGGCAATATAAATTTCGTCTAATATTTTCAACCATGAATTTTCAACTGTCACTGGGCAGAAGAGAGAGAGAGAGAGAGAGAGAGAGAGAGAGATTCCAACGCATCAAGTAAGCATCATCATGAGATGCTACTTAGCGAAAAGGCCAGTTTTAGAATGTATGATAGTTCCTCTTTCTTCCTCTTTCATCTGTTCATCTTTTTAGCCCAACATCACGTTTTCGCTTACATGTCGATCATCATCACCACCACACTAGTGATAATTGCCCATGGATTCCCGCATCCAACCATTTTGATGCCCAATTTTGAGGCTCATCAATTAGCGACCTCAAACTTATCAACTGGAATCCCTTGCATATACAGCGACCTGCATCATACCTACATCGTGCATCCCTCTTCTCATCATATACCAGTATTGTTCATTTATTTCACTCATGATCATTGAAATAAGATACTCAGTAGTCTAGTCATCGATGAAAAGTTGTTAAATTGATATCCACTAGGCTGGAATAGGACGTTTATTTCTCAAGACACATGAGAATGTGAAAAAGAAATGATTCAATGAATAGATCACATTTCTTCTGAGAGAGTAACAAAACTTAGGGAATCAAATTAATTGAGACTCAGATGTGCAGAATGATAGAGTATAGCCGAAAATTTTCCATTTTCGATGGTTTTCAATCCATCTAATATGATTGAGTGGAACAATCCATCAACAAGTTTTCACAATACACCAATTTGATTGAATAGTGTTCAATCATCAGCAGTCAAAATTTCTCGCACCTTTTCCATGGCAAATGTTGCCGGTGTGAGTTAGATATTGGTAAAATTACATGACAAAAAGTATTCAATTGGAAAATTTTTCCGTTCAAAATAGCCAAACTAGAGGATATATACATTCCTCTTGAACATATTTTTCAATTAATATGATTACAAAAGTTCATGAAAAAACTTACCCCTATTTGGGATGAGAGATGATTTCGGGCTACATGATAGGCAACTGGTTGTTGCTGATGCACTTGTAGTGTTTGAATATATCTTATTATCAGAAGCACTAGATTCACGATTATTTGATCCATTCATCATGGTACCAGTGGCATTGTTCACAATATTTTTGCTGTTTGTGTTGGTTGTTTTGATTTGCTGGGATCCAATACTGGGTATTAGACACCGCTGCTGATGGCCCATCGTGTTGGTGTTACCTA
Organism: Brevipalpus yothersi; assembly: GCA_003956705.1. Lineage (NCBI taxonomy): Eukaryota > Metazoa > Arthropoda > Arachnida > Trombidiformes > Tenuipalpidae > Brevipalpus > Brevipalpus yothersi. The sequence continues at coordinate 194,922 of QZCP01000334.1, forward strand.
TTGAAGTGGATGTATTTGATGATGCTATACGATATTTGCTCATAGAATAATCAGTATCAGTATCGTTCCCAAATTCATCGGGCACCGCATATATCGCCTCACCGCCTATGCTACATCCATCCACTGAACTTTGTAAAATACGTGGAATATACACCGGCTCATCACGCTGTACACAGCTTCGCATGCTGATAGGTGTTTGTCCGGAACGTCGATTGGTGGACATGATGGTTAGGATTGGTGATGATAATTGATTGAATCCGAGAAAGAGAAGAAGAGATGAAACGAATAATCCGTAAAGATCAAATATTGATGGAAAGATTTGAGAGAGATTCTTTTCGAAGAAAGATGTGATCAGTTGATTAATCCAATGATATTTGAATAATTAAATATTGAGATGAACATGTATAAACACTTATACACACTTAGAGACACAAACACACATCAAATGCACAAGAATGTCACAAATGTACGCCTATGGTAAAGTTATCACCGAAAACACACTAATTCATGTATCCACAGTAGTGGCACGATGATCAGTTCAATTATGTTTCCAACGAAATCAGAATCCTTTTGATACCAGAACGAGAAGGTATACCGTACACAAGCATATATATATTCTCTCATGTAATCAATACCCTACACACAATCTACAGAATCGTCCTGGAAGGTCGGTTCTGAACTGCCAAAATCGTTGAGCCAAACTTTGAGTGAGCCAAGTTAGTGAGCAAAAGTTGAGAATCGAAAAATGTGAGAAGCAGCTACTGGGTCCTATATTCGGGAGAGATGTTTGTGCCATCTTTTGAGGATGCTGGCAACTTTTATCTGAATATATTCTAACTTCGAGGGAACTTTATATGCAACCCACTAGAAAGACTTAGTTTTGAGATTTTCGAGATAGTTTTTCGAAGTGTATGAATGTATCATTCGATATGTTGGGAAAATCATTTACCAGTTAACTTTTGATTTTTCAATCGCTCCTCTAGCCGCTAAACTTCGTGAGTGTGCTGCTTTGGTTATCTCATTAACATTTTTCTTCAAAAACCTTTGGTGATAGATGAAAATTTTATCCAGCATAAGGATGGAAGTATTTTCTCAGAGTATTATCGGTGCCGATTGATGCTGAGGAAATAGAAAAGAGACATGCTTCACAATTTTCCAGCACACTGATACTATTATTATCAATTTATTGAAGTGATGATAGCGTCGAATACCTAGAGTTTAAAGGCGAATGTCTGAATGAAGAACACCAATGAAAAGGAAAAGAAACAAATTTTTCCTCATCTTATTGACATTGTATGCATAAGTTTGTAACTACTGCTTTTCAGTCAAAATTCTTATCATGAAATAGCTCGATAATGCTAAGCTGACGTGTTAAAGTCATTTGATCCATACTTCACATTGAGGCTCATCATCTCTCTGTATGATTCGATGAACCCGAACACTGAATTCATTATATCCTATGATCAGCTGATGGATTATCAAGTAGTACATGACGAGTACCTGAGTTTCTCTCGTGAGTGTAAACAATTTGACCTACATATCTACTAAATCAACATTTTTTCCTTGAACAATGTTCATTAGCTAAGTTTCTGAGATATTTTCCAAGAGATAAAACTCCAAAATGATCAAGAATACTCGAGTCTTGAAACTGGTAGAATCATCAATACGCGCCTCTATCTGACAATCTCTTATAACAAATAAGATACAAATTCAGTTCATAGGTAATCTTTAGTTGATGAAACTGTACAATGCTTTGGAAAATTATATACACATGTCATTTAGTTGGAGGATTTATCAAATTCAGACAATTAAAAATTAAGTAGGTGGACAGAAGTGAAGATGATAGAGAGGATGAATGTTGAGAGATGAGTGGAGTAACCAATTCTGCAGAAATCATGTCCAGAGATTAGAAATCATCAATAAATTCATCAGATTAATCTACCAGGAGACTTTAGAGCCCGTGGAGCACTCAAATTTCGGTACTGATTTGCTTGGCATTTCGAGATCCTACGAAAAAAAGAAATATACCAACATTAGCAAAATTTCTAAAATTGACGAGTAGGGAGAAGTTTGCCAAATACTCACAAGAAAAATATAAAATTTCTGATAAATATTCCAGTTATATTTCAAATCACATGGTCTTTCTGGTCAGTATGCATGTTCCAATCGTCTCTTTGATTCCATGCCACCCGAATCTGATAGTCTCTGGAATCCTGAATCCATAATTACAATCATCATTGATTTGTGAGCAATTGAAGCTCAGGATGGCTCGATTCGAATATTCTCATGATGATGATGTTGCATGAGATAACAAATAAGTGGAGCGCAACACTTATTCAAAAATTTATAAAATTGGAATTTTTTTTTCTCTTTTCAATTGTAGACTAGAAAAAAATGAATCAATGTTCATCACTTTTGGCTTTATATATATGTCCTGCGTTCTTTAATGGCGGATATGGACATCCACCACCATGTCCATCTCAGTTCCACTAGGGGAACATATGAACACAAATTATACGCAGACATAATTATCTTTTCTTATTCATTTCCAAAATCTATTCCAGTATCGTCAACATTTTCGTTCCCTTATTATTGGCCGATGTATTCGACGCTTCATTCCGGAATCATCTTTACTGCTGCCACTTGAATCAGGCTGAAGTGATTCAATCAATCGGCCATAGGAATCATACTTATATTCCACAGTATGCAGTCCAACCGAATCAATACGTTTCTGCAGTAAGCCTGATAAACCATAATATTTGAAACTATAATTGTGTCCATTTGGTAATGAGATCGATTGAAGTAACTTGGTCCGTGGATACACATGCAAACGACACTTGCCACCTTTAGAACTTTCAATAGATTCAACCACATTGGTAGGACTTCGTAACAATTGAATTTTGTTATCAGATGAATTGACAATAAATATCACTCTCCCCAAGCTGGTCTTCACATCGTACGTAGAATTGCTCCACTTTACTCGTGTCCAAACTTTGGGTTGATATATGTTGACCAAATCGATTGAATAAATATGCTTCACGGCTTTCAGGGATACTGATCTCATAATTACCACTCTCATCAGGCCAGATTAACGCTGGATATGCTGATCGAGTATTGCCTTAACCACATGTTCAGATGATGGTAACGAGTTACAGAAATTCAAATGTTAATGCTTTTCAAAGTGCTGAAATTAAACTTTGAATCTCGATCAAGAGAATCACGGAGGTCATGTTGGATTTCCTACATGCCGGTTGAATGAGAAAGATAGGAATAATCCAATTGGCATGTTCGATGAGATTGTAATGAAGTATAGCAGCTTCATCATTAGCATTGCTCCAGGCTCATGAAAGCCCTGATTTTAATTAGAAGGATAATGGCAATAGTATTGTAACACGTGAAATTTCTTGATTACTTTCTTGCTAGATAGATACGTTGTTGCAAGGCCAAAGTCCAACGAGGAATTAATTAGTGCAGATCATTACCGTTTCCTCTTGCATCCTAGCCAATGCAAGAGTTATTTTTATAACCTTCGAGATGCTTCGATCGAAGCTTCTAGAAGCCTCAAAAATAGTATATAATGAGAGCTCCGATCAAAAGAAAAATCACTTGGATCTCAGACTCTACACCGATAAGGTTAGTGTCTGCTCGCAGGCTTGGCCAGTGATGGCTAGCTTACGAGCATTCTTTTTTCTCTTATTCTCTTACTATTCTTTTCTATTATTCCCCATTACTACGAGTCACTGTTAGGCGCTAGGCTCTGTTAGAACAGTTCATTAGAACTGTTCTACATATGTTAACTTTATCATATCATTTTTGCAATAAACGTATTTAACCTCCAGTCAGGTCCCAGAAACATCCTCACCCATAAGTTCCATTTTTAAAGGTTCAACAACACGAATAATATCGGTTATTCGTCCTCAATAAGAGCGTAAGAGAGAAAGAAGCAATGTAAGACTTATTTTCCATAGACTAATTACTGTCTCTGATCACCCATAAATTGAGTACAATTAGTTAATATTCAATCGTTAGAAGAGTTTAGAACTCCAATGAAGGAAGTGCGCATGCCCGGGTATCAGTTCCCTCTCTTTCTATTTATCTGGGCATTTATCTGAGCATCTCTCAGGACATGTAGTTTAAGGCCTCAATCGTTATCTAGATGACAAAATAAACTGAAACTTGCCCAGCATAGTAAGCAGTAGTATATCTTCAATATAGGAAAGTTTCAATTGAATAAGGGAAACTCGAGAAAAATGAGAACAAAAATAGACCTCACCCGAGTTAAAAATGCGCGTTAAGTTTCCCTATCCTTTTTCTTTCGGAATTTGATTCGAACAACGAGATGAACTAATATAGCTACTTATTCATGTCTCGTTACAAGATTGATACAAATAGGTGGTTCAGAATATACGAGTGTTTCTCATTCAAGTTACCTTGGTTGAATATTAACGATCTCAGAGGATGTTTCCGAAGAGAGGGGCTTTTTTGACCATGTCCAATTTCGATGGAAACTATTGTATGTTCTGAAGGTATATGACCTATGGATCGCTAAGTTAGGCTTTTCGAGGTGCTGGGGTCAGAGGTTGCAAGAGTTTTGGGCATTGAAAGTTTGGCAAAAAACTGGGCAGAATTCTGACAGAAAAACTTATAAGATGCTTTTTTTTAGATTAAAGATCTTTGAATGAGTCATTGACTCAATTTTAGTTAGAATTTGACTGTAAAAGAATGAGATTCTCCAATAAAAGCTACCTTGCACGATAAAACGATGAGAATTCATGTATTGAACTGAATGATGAGGTTCATCAACGTTTGACTCGGAATGATCCCAGAATGGATGTGACTTCTAAAATGAACTGTGGTAGCTCAGTTATTCTTCTATCAGTCTATCACGTTTTCCATAACGAATTTCGAAAGAGGACGAGTATGATTTTTGACCACTTCAGTATTACCGGAGAGGGAAGCTGGGTATATTATTTCAAAGGATTCTTTAGAAGAAGTAACCAACGATCAAAATGATTCAAGTCTCATTTATTTATCAGTACCTTTGAGTGCCTCTTCCTCTCTCTTCTCCTTTCGTTCTCTCTTTCTCTTTTACTTTCTTTCTTAGGCAAATTGTTTATTGAGTACCCAAAAAAATCATTCCCGTGCTGTAGATTGTCAGCCGTTTGCAAGCAACTGGAGCTCGCGATTTGCCTGGTAAACTGGAGCGAGGAGAAGGCTTGCAACTCTTGATGGCAAGCTTCAGGCGCTGAGAGAGTTATTATGGGCCACGGAAAATGAGCTATAATGAGTAATTTTCACCAAAAACAACAGTTTATTCTCGCTTTGAGGTAAACAGGATGAGATTGGCCAACATTGCACAGTTCATAAGCTTGATCGGTAATCCATCTTGATTTCTTTTCTTTGTTGCCACATTGATCCGGAATTTTGAGCAATATCCATACAAGCTGATGACTCCGCTCTCTTGAGTTCATGAACATTATTGAAATTCAACTCTATCCATCTTCAGAGCCAAACAAGTCAGTAGTCAAACAATTGTGGCCACTGCAGATCCATTCTTTCTTGGAACGAAAGATGAAGATGGGTGCACTTGTCGTCAGTGGTATCAAGATCTTGATTATGTGAGACTAAATCTGACTCCACATGAATCTTGTCTGATTGATCGAGTTGTAGAACGAGCCTGGCTGTTGCTTGCTACTACAGGGAGTTCGATGTGAATCATTCACTTCACTATAATTCAATCACAACGTTACAAAACCTAGTGTGGTCAGTGGGACTCACCTCCAAGATATGCAAAGAGTTGTCCCTTTCGATGAGGTTCAAAAACATTTTGTGAAGATCCTCAACAACCGTACGGTTACTGTATGTTGTGGGAATGATTTCGCGATGTTCACAATCAAAAGTTATCGTGGAAGATTGTTCAAATGATGTTTCAACACCACCAAAACACCTCCACTTGGTGGTTGTTTTGAATTAACAGTTTGACTATTGAAAATAGTATTCAAAGACTATATTCATATATATATATATTATTGAAGACTATAAAGACTATATTCGAAGAACTGTTTCGCTTATTATCCATTCAACACTATTAAATGATCATCGTATGATCGTGAGTAGAAGAGAGAGAGAGAGAGAGATTCATGAAGCTATCTCTATTTAGCGATGCTTCAACAACAACTCGAACATTGATTTCCCCACATATCCCTTACCTCAAGATAATATTCATCTTCTGAAAGAACATTAATATTATTTCTAGAAGAATTTTCTAGAATAATCAATATCGACATTGTAAGGGTGACGCAACGGGAAATCAGCTGGTTTTACTCGATTTTCCAAACTTTCAGGCGAATTCCTCCATCCATACTTTTTGCGCTCAATTGACTTTGGCCATTCGTTATATCTTCTTCCGTATGCTTCCCGAAGGGCACACATTTGATGATTCAGTGGATATATGATCGATTGCCAACCATGTGCATAATCTACATTAAACTTACATTTTTCATAGGTTTTTTCAAATTCATCTCGATCAACGTAGTAGAGCATGAGGGTGAAAAATGCATCCTCAATAGCATAATGGTAACCATTTTGGTATATCTTCTGAAAGAGTAAAAACTAGCAAGTTGAAGAGCTAGCGGATGCAATTGATGATGAGTTCGATAATAAGCTCCAACACCTCGAGTTTTGTGTTGAATTTGAACAAAATCTGTTTCCTTGAAGTGGAGAGCCTTCAAATCTCCAGTTTGTCCATTTAGGACTATTATATCAGCAGCTAAGAGAATTTCGGCAACTCTTATCCTCACATATCCAAGTGTATCACCATGTTGACCAGCACGGTAATCCAATCCACTCATACGATTCCGTTTCTCAGGTTCACAGAGTAAATCTTTAGGCCAATGGATGATTGAATGGAATAAGACTTTCCCATCACCTCCAACGATACCAACTGAACCTGGAACTGTATATATCACTTTATTGATTCTGAGAGATTGTCCTTCGATATCAAGCGCTACCACTTAAAGGCTGCTTTTTTGACAATCATTGATCGCTTTATCGATCATCCTTCCAGCTGGATTCCTGAAATTCACATCAAAATGAGGTGTATATTGTTTCAAAATCAGGAACTGCCTTTGTTTCTCAGCTTGATGTCTTTTTATCTGGTGATCATCAGGTTTGTTGAGCTAATATTTATTACTAGTGATCGTATTTCTCAACTTTTTCTTCACGATTGGATCCTACGCTTTCGCTGATCGACTCATGGCTTCTTTAATTCGATTGAGATAAACTTGCTTTGAGACTTTTTGATGGCCACGATTATCACTGATGATTTGTTTAGCTGTAACGATGGAAATTCTTCCATTTCCGTTTCTTTCATTCCTTCCACCTCAGGATTCAAGCTACAGCATGATGTTGGCTTCCATTTTCTTGGTAGACACGCAATAGGTGGAAAATTAGCACCACCGATGTTGACAGCATTTTGCTGTAGAGCACAATCAATCAGGTTAGTTTTTTGATTGCGGAAAGAAGGATTGATACCAAATTTAAATTTGTGAGAACTGGAAGGTAAGAAGAGAGGATGCTTATCTTCATCCCAATCATCATCATCATCATTTTGCTCCTCAGTACACTGGATTGGAGGTAGATCAAACTTTTCCACTCCCTCCATAATCTCTGAATATTCTTCTGTCATCTCATCCAGATCAACATTCACTAACTTCATGAATGAAGTCACAACATTGATATCCACATATCGTTGTTGTTTGCAATTTTTTATGTGATCAATTGCTTGATCCCTGGCTACTGAAAAATCACACTTCCGATTGCATCCAAAACGAATGTTGTCCAGGGAAGCAACTTCCCCAAATGTTTGTTCAACATTTAATCCACCGTTTTCCATGCCACTACGACGTCGAGGCATGAGACATGTGAACTTGAAATTTCCATCGAAGTTCGGTAGTTGATGATTCACACCTTTTCGCGTTAAATTCACATACATACGCTTTCGCAATGAAAACTGAACCCTTTAAACAGTATTGTGTTTGGCATGAATCGCATTCTCTTGTAACATAAGGTATATGATGAAATAGGAAACAATCGTGCACCATCTCAAGTTCACCAATGATTAGTTGACTTGATCCCTCAAACACTTCACATTTTTCTTAGTCTTATCCAGGGACTATGCTCATGAGACCACCTAACACTGAAGCTTGTGGACGAACACCAACTTTGTTCATCATCTCAGTGATATAAATCATGAGTATTTTAATTTCATCCCTCAGGTTCAGATGAACGAATCGATTGCCGAAAATTTGGTGGAATCTTGAGCTCATTTTGTTGTCACTTCCTGAACACTTCCACTTGGTAGTTGTTCACTTAAGATTGTTTTTCCAATAAGAAATAATATCAATCGATTACTCGAGGTAAGATTTCAATTGAAAAGCTCAGCTCAACGTTCATATACAGTTCTTGTTTATAACTAACATAAAGTTGTTCTCATTATCATGGAAGAAAAAGAATAAACTGGATGAAAAGTTCATAACGATGGAGAAGATTTCAATAAGTGAGCTCAAATTTTCTTGAATATTAAACTATCCACTAGAAGACAGAGAGTTAGCAATCAGGATAGCATGACGAGGATTTTTTATTCACTCAGGTTTCTCAGCCATCCTTTGAAAAGAGACGAAAATATCACAGGATATGAAACTATCCAAAGCAGTTAATATTTGAAATTCATCACATCCATAGCTTTTGCTCACATGAGATTCGATTGCTTACAAACGAAAACCGATTCAGTGTTTCGATTGAGATAGAAAATCAGATTCCTCAGTGTAATTCTAGTCTATTTCATTTCATGAACATTTTTGTCTTAATGATCATCAACACAACATGAGAGAACAGAACAAAGAGAACACTCGCTTGTAGATTAGAAAGATTTTCATCAACTTTATACACATAAACTTCGTTGTTGTTCAACTCATACCAGAAGCAATTTTCTCAGATTCTTGATCATCAACAATAAATGATATCAGAGAAAAGAATAAGTTCACGCAACTTTATTTATCATGAAAATATCAGCAAAATTCTGTTCACTTTTATATGAGAAGAACTTCAACAATTCGAGACACCTCCACTTGTTGGTTGTCTCTGTTTTTTATCAAATTTTTTGCTGAAGATCACTTCTAAGACCTATTTTTGATTCGAATACTTATCGGAAATGAACACTTTTCTTCTGGGTGAGATTGTATTAATTATCTGGCTTCCAAAGTGAATAGAAATTCAATTGTTTTGGAGCACATTTAAGCTTCAGTTTTCACTAGTTTTGTGTATACAGTTGAGGCAAATAATTCTAATCGATCCAAAAAACTGATCATCGGGAGTAGAATAATTGAATAGTATTATAATAATAGAAAATAATAATAAGAACTCATGAATACATTAACTATGAACTTCGCTAAAAGATATCTAGCGAAACTTCTCAGTTAAACCGTTTTTCAGCATTCAAACTCAAATTCCAAACCGTCATTCTCAGTCCAGCTGTTTCACCTCAACGGAAGAAATTTGGAAACTAAACTGATAGCAGCGCTCCTCATTCAACAAGCGAAGTTTCTGTTTTTTCCGTTAAACAGAGCTCTTCGATACAGCTCCAATAGTGCTGGCCTCATCTTCACCTTTTCTCATCAATTGATTGCAATATTTTTTCATCAATTGATCATAATTTTGTGGTATCCTACCTCTAGCTTTCTTCAACCTTTGGAAATTAGCTGTATGTATTTCTTCATTCTTGAGGTTCAATAATTTCCATGTTGAGTTTGGAAATATTTCAATTACCAAGAATCTACCTTCATACCGATTTGAAAGTTTTCCGAATTCCTTCTTCCGATAGCCAGTTTTCTCGATTACCAAATCACCAACTTTTATCGTTGGTTGATGTGCATTCCCATTTGATCTTAGGCATACTCCTTTTTGTTTCAACTTCCGTTTTTCGATTACTCTTTATCGCTCAACTGATGGATCTTTCGAATTTTTCTCAATGCCAAGGGCCAAATCAACTGGAAGATCAGGCTCAAATCCATGCATGAGGAAGAATGGAGATGGTAGATTCATTTCATTTTTCTGAGAATTGATTAACAATATTTTCCACCATAGTTCATCATTCCAATCAATTTTTTTGGCTGCGGCCCTTAAAACATTAACAAGTGTGTTGTTTACTCTTTCAACTCGATCCTGACTTTGTGGATGGTAAGTAGTACTTTTAACGTATTTTATTCCAAGAGATTTAAGAAAATCTTGAAACTTTTTCGAAACAAAATTTTGTCCCAAATCTAAATGAATATGCCTCATCACATCACGCTCCTCGATTACCTCTCTCAGAAATGTGATGATATCGGTGGCTGTTTGCTGCTTACATGCTTTTGCCCAGTGGAAACCAGAGTGCATATCGATAGTTTGGATGATAATTTTATTCCCTAATACTGACTCATTCGGAGGTCAAATCACATCAATTTGGACCCTTTCCATTGGTTTCTCTGCGATGGGCATCTCACTTGCAACTGATTCAAATTTATTAATTGATTTAATTCTATCACAACTCTCACACTCATTTACTCTAGCTTTGACTCATTGGACAAGCTCTTCACGCCAAAAGTGAGTAGCTACACTAGCATAAGTTATTTCGAAACCGAAATGCAGACCATGACTAACTGAATGATAAGAATCTATCACTTGTTTTTTGAATCCCAATGGTAGGACAATTCTTTATTAACTATGTTTTTCCATCGCTTTTCTCAATAGTGAGCCCTCAAATATTTCGAATTTTTTCGAGAATTCAGACTCAAGATTGTGCTAAATCTCATCACAAATTGATTCACAAGAAGAATCTCTTTGTTGCTGCTCAAGAATCTCTTTCTGATCAAATGGAACTGAAGTGTTAGCTGATAGAACAAAATTTCTTCTCCATCCATCATCAAAAACTGAAACATCTTTCTCTCTCTCACTGAATTTTTTGACTACTGAATCCACTAGAAATGGAGTTTTCGTATTCAAAACTGGTTCAAATTCTGCTTCGAAAGCAAATAGATCATCCTCTTCAATTTCTTCTAGTTTTCTATGATCCCAATCGGTACACCTTGTGTAGCAGTCAGCTGAGTGAGTTTCACCTCTAGAATAGACTATCCTATAATTGGATTGATTTAGAGCAAATTTCCAACGATGTAGACGTTCTAATTTGAATGGAGCTTTCGCTAAATTACAGAGAGCACAATGATCGCTGACAATTGTGAATTTTCTCCCTTCTAGAAAGTCTTTGAATTTTAAAACAGCTATCACACACGCAAGAGCTTATTTCTCCTGAACTGTATAGTTTTTCTAGTATTTTCTCAGCCTTTGCCCGAAAAAGTAAACAGCTCGCCTGTTTCCATCTTCAAGTTTTTCAAGAATGCCAGCAACAGCTTGATTGGGAGCATCAACTAGAATTCTAGTTGGAAAAGATGGATTGAAATGACATAAAAGGCAATCCTGAGCCAGCAAATTTTTTATCTGATCGATAGCTTCTCGATATTCTTTCGTAATCTCGAACTTCACAGCTTTCGATGTTAGACGATAGAGAGGGGCAACAAGACTAGCATAACCAGGAATGAATTTTGAATAATGATTGAAACTCCCCAACAGATTCATCAACTGTTTTATATTCTTCGGATAAGCTAATTTCAAAATTCCTTCTACTCTACGAGGATATGGACGGACTGTTTTTCCATTCACGATATTCCCTAGATAGACTAGTTCTTGATCTCCAAAATGACACTTGTTCAAGTTTGCGTTTAGATTGAAACTTTCTAATCGAGTAAGAGTTTTATCTAGCTTCACAATAAAATCTAGTGGAGTTTTACCTTTCACAAGAACAACGAAATAAACCTGAGCATCGCCATTCCTAGGGCTTACTCTATCCATGAGATCTTGAAAATATGATGGAGCATCCGCTAGTCCCATTGGGAGGCGTGAAAATTCATATTTCTGATGAAGAGTCACAAATACTGCCTTGTGTACCTCAGATTCTGGAGGTGGAATCTGATAATAGCCTTGAGCCAAATCAATGATGGCAAAATAATTGAAACCTGGAACAGAAGCGATAAAATCTTCAATGTTTGGCATCAGATAACATCTACGCTCAGTAATTTCATCCAACTCGATATAATTGACTACCATTTTCCATGAGCCATCTGACTTTGAAACTAGGAGAGCGGGAGCTCCACCTGGTGCATCAGATTTTCTAATGATCTTAGCATTCATCATTTCTTTGACTATATTCTCTAGAATTTCCATTTTCATTTCAGATATTTTGTAAGGGTTACATCTTGGAATTGGTCTATTACCAATGTCAGTGAAGACATTACAAGCTTCTTTGGGAGCGCACCCAAGATCATATTTGAAAGAAGAGAAAGCTAAAATTGTGTTTCAAGATCACATTTTTCAATGAATCAACATTTCCTTTCAGAAAACTAGGATCAATTTTTTCTATTATCAGAGAAGGGAAATCTTTCGAACTAAATTCTAACGGATCAACTTTCATCTTGAACCAGTGAACAAGATGAGCCCTGTTAGTGGTAACCATTCAGCACCACGTGGGGGTAGGGATAGATTTTGTCTGACCAAAGGGTAGACTAATTATCACTATAGTGTCCAAGTCTAGCCCCTCATAAACACAAAATGTCAATATCGTCAAAATGTGACTATTCAAAGGAATCATCACCAGATTCATCACTACTCGCAAGCAAGTCACCGAGTCTTTTATTTGGTGCGTGGCCCCTGAATCCTGCACCTATCATCATCACGGTGATGAAAGCATGTGAACAAGGATTTACAGTTCGGAGTCCACTTTTCCCACAAGCATTCATTTTTCCAATCCCTGTTTTTTCTTCAATTTCTGATTTTTTCATTGATTCATCAATCACTTTCAATGTTATAGTTCATTCCCCTCATATACTGCTATTTTCAATTGATGAGTATTCAACATTGAACATTGAGGTTGCGAAAAACATTCCTCCCCAGTTTTTACATGGGAAAAAGAATTTCCTCCAAAGACGGACTTCTACCATGACTAAATGCATGGAATATACCTTATCTTATCTGATCAATCATGAGAAATAAAAAAATCTTATCAGTATTTTGGGGTCATGCCCACTTTTTTTGTAAAGAGATGTATTGATTTTGTAAAACTTGTACCATGACTGGACCCATGGAATATATTTTATCTTTTCTAATCAATCATGAGAAATAAAATAATCTTATCAATTTTTTGGACTCCCACCCAGTTTCTTCGCAAAAGTAGAATGTCGATTTCTGGCTAACTTGCGCACGGGTCTCCAACATGATAAGTATACAGTCTTATCTTATCAGTTGTAAGAGATATGATAATGTTATCTCCACTTTGGGGTCAGACCTCGTTTTGTTAGCAAGTAATGAATCAGTTTTTGGCCATCTCATCACCCATCGAATACCATATAAACTTCTTATTTTATCACATTTTTGATAGGAATTCAAATGATGCCATTTTTATCTCGATATAACTACTCGTTTTCGAGATAGCGGAAATGAAGAAAATGGCTTTATCTCTGAAAGTATGAGTCATAGAGAGTTATGATAACATTTTTTAGTCTCATCACACTCAATATATCATGATAAGAAAGTTTCATCAAAATCTGAGCATGGGCAGTTTTGACCATAGTCCTTTAAAAACGGTTATATGCCCATTTGAAAGAGGCATCCAAAATCCAATGTAGAATGAATTATAGCATTTTTAACAATTAACAATTTGGAACAGTGTGAAAAAAGTGAAAATCCTCCACCCTCTGATGAACTCACTGAAATTTCCGAAGATTTTGTTAGCTATATGGAGTATGGAAAAAAGAGGGATGGAAAAAAGGAGATGATAATGATGAGGATAATTAATCAGTTATCTATATGAAAATCAATGTATTCTATATAACGAAAGTTCTCCCATAGGCCTACTCATTGTCGAAGAGAATGAGCAAAGCTCTGCTCACTTTTTTCCAGTTATCTCGACAATTTTGATTGAATTTTTTTGGCCAATTTTGAGAATATCTATTTCAGAGAGAGAAAACCAAGTCTAATATTACTCAAAACCAGGTCTGACCTGGTTGAGGAGAAATATTTTAACTAGTTGAGACCTGGTTTTTGCAATTTGAGGCAGCAGGCTTAGATTCAGCTCAGACTTGGTGCCCATATCCCCGATGTTCAAGTCACGGGTTCTTCACCGATAGCTACCCAAACTAGTATCCCCTGATATTCCTGACCTCTGGTCTGCTGTGAGTATTTGTCTTATTGGTGATAAAGTGTGTGCTTCCACTGAATCTCCACGAACACATTCAAAAAATTTGCATTCAATCAAAAGATTAGGTAAGACCAACTATACTTTGGTAAACACATATTCTGCTTATCCACATATTGAGAACGATGGTGTAATCTACAGTATTGGCAGCAATTTTGTCGGCAAAGGTTCTTATAAAATCATGAAAACAGTACCGAAATCTACTGTTCTGATGGAAGTGTCAGTAGTTCGTTCTATTCCTGTCCGACATCCTCTAAGACCAAGCTACTATCACAGCTTCTCAATGACCGAAGATTATATCATCCTTGTTGCACAAGACCTTGGCATTGCTTTGCCCACCTGGTCAAAAATTATTTGTCCAGCAGAATGTTTGCTTCCGCAATGCACTTGAAACCAAGATTCAAGATGAGTTTTCACTTTCTTCCGGCTTAGGAATGTTCTTGAAATTCTGAATGAGACAGTAATTATCGTTGTTGTGGATTTAGAACCAAAGTACATGTACTGTAGTGTAACTGTAGGCTAATAATTCACTCTAAATTTTATCCAAAATATATCCACAATCATTTCGTGGTTGTTGGAAAGAGATCTGGCAGTATAATCCTTACAGAATATCACAGTGAACCCTTCGTCTATTTGCATACCATAAATGTTAACCAAGAGGATGGACACATCTTATGCGATATTTGCTGTTTTGATGATGGTGAAGCGTTGCAGCTTCTTTTTGGAGAAAAAATGATTGATCAGTGGCCCTCTGTTAAACCACTTGAACTGTTCAAAGCTCTTCAATTAAATTCAATTCATTGGCATTTCATTGCCGAAGACTGACACTCAGGGCTTCAAGATCGGATCTCTTCTATTAACAAATTCTATTTCCACAATATGCATCCCTTCCAGCGCCGTTGTACCACTCACAATCCAGAAAAATACGATATCTAGCTCAACGTGATCGAGAGGCTACCTAAATCCCATTTGGTACAGCTCCCTTCTGCTCAGCGAAGGTGTCAATTGAATGATTACCACTTCTTCCTTTCATATCATTCGAAGAGGGGCATCCAGGGACAAATCATTCCAGTGTGCCATCGTAGACAAAATGACAGAATTCTACAGAGGCTGGACACTGACAAGAGCTATGAAACTCCTCCGATACAACGAGAGAATACAAGTCGCAGACACATATCATTCCCAATGGCATGGATAGCTTCCTTCCTCAACCTATGGTGTCGATTCAGCACACAGTGTACAGCTCTTTCTCCTCTCAACTCGGAACTGAATTGTCGAACATTTGTGATACAATCCATGAACCGTGAGGGCTAAGTCTCCCCAAAGACAATTCCGATAAGCGCAAGTAAGCTGTTTGTCCCATAACGAGCTGAGACGATTGCCGAAGCTCTCAGGAGAATCAATTCAGAGTCATCAGTGTATAGGTTCATTGAAAACATACTCGATGATACATCTTATACTCATCCCATAGTGCCTCGTGAAATTATCATCATCTTTTCCCTGATCTCTCATGATTGTTGGATGGGGTTCATTTTCTTTTGGAGTTGGAAGATAGATGGAAGATATCTAATTCCCTCCTCGGTCAACATACACTTTACATGATATGCTGGAGAATGTTTATCGGTATCTACTAGAAGTAGTGAGTGCACATAATTCGAAAAGAATATTAATGATAATCTTATTCTAAATATAAAACTTTCTAGGGGAGATTAGAAGAAAGATATCCTGGCAGGTTTATAAAGAGAGAGAGAAAAACGTCACTCTCTCACTACTGTTTGCTATCAACGGGTGGGAGACCAGTGATCTATCATTTTCCCTTTATCATTCAATGTTTCTCACAGAGTTTCGGTCAAAGAGCATAGTCAACTGCCACTTCTTCTGACTGCAAAAAATCAAGCCCCAGCTCAGGAGAGACTTTAGTTATCTTTCGGTTAACTCTTCCAATTGCATCTGATCGTTCCTTCATATAGTCTTCCATGCTCATCCAATATGCATGAAGCTGTTGAGCATTCCATATCAAGTTTAATCGACTTCGAATCGGTGGATAGCTCGGGATCATTCTTCTCCTCTTCAAATCAGGAGATTTGGTGAGTTTCCAAAGGATAGTTTCAATTTCTCATCTCTTGCTTCCGTTTTGGGACCTCTCCAATATTGCTTGAACCTTAGCCCACTATTTTCATCTAGCTATCGGGCACTCTCTTGACAGTCCTAGCATATCAAATACCCAGCGTGATTTCGATGAGAAAGCCCAGAAGCTTCACGTACCTTCGTCCAAATTAACGGTGTCAATTACCGTATGATAAGTGGCTGAAACAAGAGCTTCGACAAGATCTCTATCTTGGTAGGCTTGCTTTATGTATGGTGAACAGCAAATTCTCTTTATTGCGTATGAGTATTGGTACATACGTGAAGTATCAGTAGTGTGGCTTGAAATGTAGAATCTGAATGTGTGGTATCCCCATATATTCATGATGATTGGGCCCTTGAGAGCCAAGATTGAGCCTTCAAATGGAGCATTTAATAAATCTTCATCAGTATGGGGCATGATGGTCATATTCTGATCGAACCACTGTCACATGAGCTGGTATAATGCCATGGATAATGAGCTGGCTCCAGCGGGTGGGTCCCATATCCAAGATCAGAACATTGAAGTTCCAATCGGGGGCGGAGAAAGAGTGCATCAAAGCCCACCTGCAAAATTCTTGAGTACAGAAACTCCTGATTATTTCGTTATCGTTTTCGTCATCTTACTATTTGTACCAAATTTGATTAATGCTGGCTCCAATTTGTTGAGATGATTATGACCTATCTTACCAGCCTCAACAGGTATCTTCGTTCTTATTTTAGTGCATAAGAGTTTCAGATTGCTCTTACTCTCATGTCTGATGCGTTTATGTTTGTTGAGACAGTATTCGCTAGCAAATATGGCTGGACAGTGAGGACATCTAATAGCAGTTCCAGTGTGATGTTTCTGTATATGGTGAATCAATTCATGTCTACTTCTCGACTTTCGCCTACAAAAAATGCATATTTGAGTCTCTTTACTTGACATTCCAACGCATGGAGCAAAAAGGATGATAGTGCTGAGGTTATGGACACTTAGTCGAGGGTATTGTCTTTCTTTGATCATTTTTAGGAGATGAAGTTTGACATCATCAGGTAGAATCGCTTTAGGAGGAATCGTGTCAACGTCAATGGAGCACCTGTTGTTCTTTTCGAGATCAGTGGTGAGACCTGTGAGGAGAGGAATTTTTGAGTCCGTGATAAGAGGGTCAATAAATTTAAATTTCTTGACTTGGACAAAATTTTCTGAAATGCCAAGATCACCAATGTTCAAAAGCATTGAGGAGCAATTACAGATGCTAGTCTGATGTTCTAACATCTTGGGCGTGATTTCCTTTTCTTGATTACAGATAGTACATTCTTGGTTGCTATAGAAATTTGGGTAGCTGTTGAAATTCGAGGCCGAGTTAACCTTCATTCTTTTCTTTCCTCTTTGAAGTGAACCACCAAGCAAAGAGAGATACATGACCACGTCCTTATGGTGAACTTTAGGGACTTGAACATTACCTATAGTTAGTAACTTATGAATTAGCTTAATAATGACACTATGGCAATTTGGAAGTGTATCGTGCAGCTCATTTCCCTCTATACTGAGACACACATTGGCAAAAGAGTCACATAGGCTAATAAGAGAATTGGCATCGAATTTGACGGAATCATCCACACAATGAAAGATGATGAGATGAGTAGGATTAATCCTAACACACGGCTCCACCATGTTAAATTCAAAGAGTGTACCATCGGCCATTGTGGTAGATGGAAACAAAGAATATCTGTGGACAGGATAGCAGTTTGTGATCAATTCAATACCGAATTTTACCCATTAATGTAGATAACAATAATGAGACAAGCATACAATATCAGTATCCTTTATGGAAGCTATCTGGTATCCGATACTCATGAAGGAGAGTGGTGGCAGTGTTGGGCGATAAACATGCCCGCAGTTGTAGTTTTTAGACACAAAAGTGCAGCCAACATAACTAAATTAGACTTGTTTGTAAAGTAAAAATAGTGATTTAATCTGATCCAGTGCGATGGAGGATGAATTCGTCATGAGTGGTAAGAAAAGATGTCCATATGAGAGGTTAACAAAGTAATGGTTGAATGGAAAGTTTTCCTAAAAATATTCAGATTGAAAAGAATTGTAAACAGATATATTTTTTGTTTTATACAGTGCCTATCAGGGAGGGTGAATTGAGAAGAGCCTCTCGAAAGTATGAGCTTGGATTACAAGCACTTCGCACTCCTCGTCAGCGAGAGCTCGTGATTGCTAGATTTCGTGAATTAGCAACGACCCATCAAAGAACATTGAGATATGTGGCACAAGATCAACCACCCGAGGAGATAAGAGGACGCGGGGAAGATATATTGGCTTTCATCCAGACTGGTGCTTATCGTGTGAACATTTTCACCATGATAGATCTATGTTGTGGTCCACCAGGAAGGAATGGTCGAACCTTCTGTCTAATGGGCTATCGATTCATCAATAGAAGAAAGCCAGGATCGAAGACTCTAAGGAAATGGAAAACCATGAGACAGGGACGTCGTTTTGTGAAAAGACAAGTTCTCGATCAATTGGACCTAGATGATGCCTACATTCGCCATATTACAGAAACTGATCCACCACTTCGAGAAAATGAACTCACTGACCACAATCACTATAAGCTGTAATGATCAAGAAAATAGTTATATTCTGATTGAGCATTAATACTCGGCTTGAATCTGCTGGAAAGCATGGCTAACTCACAGATCTTCATCTTCCGAATTTCTCTACCAGAGAGAGGAGCGTTGAGACTTCAGTCAAGAGCTCGCTGAGCCTCGATCGCCACCAATGAGTTCACTCCAATCTCAAAGTGCAACACCAAATGGCCACACATCTGACTTCGAGCTGAGAAGAGAGTGGATTGGAATAAGAAAATTTCCATAATAAGAATAAAACTCGTAATATATTACCTGAACTTTCTATGAGTTGAACTTTGGGTTACCATTAAACTGAAAGGTAGAACAGTATCACTCTGACCATCTTGTCGATAGTATAGTTGGCAGTATGTGTCTCGGGTTGAGCCAAAATCACTGTTTTTGACCACTAATTCTTCATCCAGCAAACAGGTGCGTGCTGCTAAATCTCTGTGAATGCATTTTTGTTTGACAAATAACACATTCCTTCACAGATATTGATCGCACCAGATTGAATAGAGTCAGTTCATTCTCTTCGTTTTGTAAGAAAGACAGCAAGTTACCATTGGCCATAAAAGGAGTGATAATCAAAGACCGACCACAATCACTATAAGCTGTAATGATCAAGATAATAGTTATATCCCGATTGAGCATTAATACTCGGCTCGAATCTGCTGGAGAGCATAGCTAACTAACAGATCTTCATCTTCCGAATTTCTCTATTAGAGAGAGGAGCGTTGAGACTTCAGTCAAGAGCTCGCTGAGCCTCGATCACCATCAATAAGTTCACTCCAATCTCAACGAGAGTTACGTCTGAATCCATAGCATAGATGTCTTCAATCCTGAGGATGTGAGATGGGGATTTGATCATATCTCCAGGAGTGATAGATAAAATCTCAAATTGATAGCTTCCGGTGAGAATGGAGCAGAGAAGAAACCGGGAGAGAGTCTTTCTCCAAATTTAAAGATGAGAGAACACACATGAAGCTCGGAACACTTTGTTTTGGGGGGCGAGTAATCCTGTTTGGAAGAAAAATGAGCGGAAAAATGTTTTGACGAATTTTCGAAGGCTATCTCACCACTCCCTTGAGGCGCTTAAACATCACTGGTCATATTCTTATATAACGAATCTGCAGAACTAAATGTTGGCTGCACAGCACAGTTATAAAAACTGTAAACTTTAGGACTATGCGCATTAGACCAATTTTTCTAAAGCTAACAGCTGAGACTCGGTGTGGCAACAAGATGGTTCGTGATGATTGTGGAATGAATAATTAGAGGACTTGAATCATACAG
The DNA here is from genome assembly GCA_003956705.1 of Brevipalpus yothersi. Lineage (NCBI taxonomy): Eukaryota > Metazoa > Arthropoda > Arachnida > Trombidiformes > Tenuipalpidae > Brevipalpus > Brevipalpus yothersi. The sequence continues at coordinate 215,299 of QZCP01000334.1, forward strand.
GGTGTTTGAGAGTAATATGACGGATTCGAAACGTTTATACCTGGAGAGCTTTTCGAGACATTCGGGAATCTTTCCGATATCATACAGTGAGATTGTGTAGAATTTGGTTTCCAGTTTGGAGTCCGATGAACTTTCAGATTAGATAAGAGGTTCCAAAGTAGATATTTTGGATACTTAAGCCGGTGGGCATAATTTTCACAAAAACAGAGTATTTTTGGAATTCTCATAGAAAATTAGATCTAATCAAGCTGGTTTGCAATTGATCAGAAAAGAGATGATGGAGCGCAAGATCAAACTGAGTGACTATTCACCACACTGAAGGATTGACAGCACCTCCTGAGAAGTGGGAATAGCTTCGGAATATAGATCTGACTCATTTCCTGTCTGATAATACCTAATCAGGAATAAGACTCCTGAAATTCCTAATTCCATTCTCCCTCCTACCTGTGAGCTTTAGTCTAGATTTGATTCTGGAATTCTCTGCCCAGTCCTGCCGAGAAAAAAGAGTCACCATACTTATCTCGATGAATTGAATCTTCATGAATTCTTCTCAGCCGTTTTTGAGCCTTGAAAATCATATCACTTAGCAAGATTATCTCATCCATAAGCCCTCTGTTATCAGCTGAACCACTGGATCTAGGATGAGGGGGAGGAGTGGATCAGGGGACATTCTCTCAGCTCTCATGAATAGAACGCTTGCTCGGAAGACCCCTGAGCAAAGTTTCTTGAGCGATCGAAGATAAGGAGCAAATCGATACAAGCTTATGACAGAAAATCATCATTCTTATGGGTTTTACTCTGTCAATTCCTCATCGAAAAGATGAGAAATAGGTTGGTCAGGGGTGGAAAGTTATTTCAGGTTGTTGAGAGAGCGGGTTTTTCACATAAAATCTTCAAAAATGAGCTGAAGAGCTGAGTTTTCAGCTCTCTTATCTCTTATGTGATCGATTCCCAACCTATTCCATCAGATGTAATCTTTTATGAGAATTCTAAAAATTCCCTCATTTTAAAAAATTCCCCCCACCTGCTGATGGATCCATTATTTCTACTTCTTCTATTTCCTACTGTGGACCCTCTTATCTGAAAATTCATTGGACTCCGTTCAAACTCATGAAAACCAAATTTTTACTGTACGATATCGAATAAATTCTCAAAATTCCTCCGAGGTTTCTGGAGATATAACATTTCAAATCCGTCATATTACTCTCAAAGACCCTCTTCAGTGACCAGCAGCAGAAACTGAGCCCACGCATGATTGTCCAGCCCCATCTAGACCCACAGCTTCTTTATCAGACTCCCAGCGAGAGAGGGAGGAGAAAATTTTGAAATCATCAGTCGAAGAGCAGCAAAGCTAGATGAAATACTATCTTAAATTAGGAAGCTGAGACAGTCGAGGAGGTAAAAGAGATGAGACCATGGAAATAAGCCTGAATTGAAGCGTTCTTACTGTTAAATTTAGAAACAACATATCAATGACTGTAGGACTGTCAAACGAAACAATGAATACGAGGCTAGACGACGAGCAGAGGGGGAAGGCAGAGATCAAGTTAAATCCAGGGAGAATAACAGGAGCTACCATACCGCACCCAATGGGTGAGAGAGAAAGCAGCAAAATGAGATGAATGGCAACTGGTCACCAAAACAGTTGTTTGGGACCTTCACAGCCGTTCTCGCTTACGAGACGATCAACACCTTCTCAGCAGAGCTGTCCAGTTTTTGATCAACGGCGTCGAGGTTTGACATTCACTATAAGCTTCGTCACTTCCTCAATCGTAGATATGTAGGACACAATTATAGAGGAGAAAGAACTTTCGATATCTGGAAAAAAGAGGATTATTAAAGAGATAGAAATCTGAAATGAAAAGAAAGGCTGAAAAGAGAAGAATTTAGTTAGTCGGAGCGGCCGCTAACGCGAATCTAATCTGACCGGAATGCAGTCACTTAAGTATGTTTCAACTGTGGCCGATTTTATTGTAAAAATTACTTGACATTTGGCTGAGAATCAGATCATTATCGGATGTCTTAAAATAAGTTAGGAACGTTCACTATCTTCACATCAAGATAAAAAAATTGTCAAACGTAGTTGCTCTACGGCTATCGCTCCACGTTCAAATCGTCTCATTTTGTCCCAGTCTATTCTGAGCGAGCAGTTTCCTTGCGATATTACTGCAGGTGGATCTAACGGCGTTTGTTCATCGCCAAAACACAAGGACCTGGCCCACTTGGTTGACTCTATTGTCATTTTTATGCGTGAGTTTTTGGCAATGAGCACTGCGAGTCAGAGGGGATAAAATGGTAAGAAAAAAAACTTCATCGGTATCGCAAAACGGTGTGAAGAACACTTGCTGCCATCGTGATTCAGCTTGGTAGCCATCACTAGATCATACTCAGATCTACTCACCCTCATAGTATAGCCTGATGCACGTTTCACTCGGTATCATTTTACTCAAATTGTTCTTACAATTTTCACTTTGATTATATTTAATTTTGATTGACTTTGAAATTTCATGAAAGTGGTTTCCTCGTGTTTTTTACCGCTATCCCTCATAACATCGAGTGTCCGTAGGCGGCGTATAGTCCATCGAATACTACAAATCACCATGAACTGTTTCCAGAGCTAGAGGGAAAGAAACTACTGAATTATCTCTCGTGAGTAGAAAGAGGAATGAGTCGCGTTGATAAGGTTCAACAGCAAGCGATGCTAGTGGAAATGCTTGGAAGTCAGGCTTAATAAGCGTTAGTGACACTCATTCAGGCACTGGCGATTAGCTTCTTCATATGATCACTAGTAGAGCTGGGTGGCCATCGTTCCAATTGCCTTTCTGACACGGGTGTGAATCTCCTTCTCATGACCCGTTGAGTGGTGGATAGCTTAGTGGTCGAAGTAAATCATGAGGAAAAGTTTGAAAGTTGAACGGTTGGTCATGAACAGATAAATACACATGGAACAGTGACTGCTGAAATCAAGATAGGATTAGCTCCCTCCTAGAAGCCCCAAATGGGTACCAGTCTCAAAGATGTTGAAACTCTCCCTTCGTGTGACTCCCTAATTAGTTGGAATAACCTATTGCCTTCCGGTATAACACTAGATGATGGGAAAGCTTTTAATCGAGAATGTGATCAAGTGCTTTCTCATGTTGCTGGAACCATGATTATTCCACCTCGAATATCATGGTTGCTGTGAAAACTGACAGAACCAAAATGTGGATTTCTTTCTCTCTACTCCTGATAAGACTCACAACGAGCTTAAGCTGGCGGTCCAAAGTTCAATCATTGATATCAATTCACCATCAATCCAGGATCAATATGAAAGAGATTCTCTCACAGGTTGATTGCTGAACCGAAATTCTCTTGACTCGTAGAGTTATGTTCTGTAATCATTGATCTTTTTTTTGATTCTTTGACTTGGATCCAGCCCCCCAGAAAAGCTTATCTATTTATTCTGATTGAAATTAATTCTTGAAGAGAAATGTGTACCAGCTCTTGGTCGTCACTGGCCTATTCGAAGAGTTGATCATGGGTGTTGATAGGCAATCAACGGATCCTTGTTGTCCCTCCACCCCCTACACGGGGACCAAGTTGCAATTTACATGATGACAATCAGTTTTTGAGTTCTCAGGTTATAGGTTTGAGGTTATATACGATTGGAAAAACGATTTTCTCGAGGTTGAAGAGAGACAAGACTCATTTCAATGGATTCTCTCTCTCTCACCAGCTTGAGCTCACGGTGACCTAAGTGTGACAAAAGTCGTATGTGTAGAGCATCGCTCTTCAACAATCTTTCATGTATTCCTTGGACCCATCATTTTGTTCCACTTGCTGTTCTTTTAGGCTTGAGGAGTGGGAAAGAGAGAGAAAAAGATAGAGATAGACAGAGAGAAAAATCTGGAGACTAGTAGAAAAAGGAGTCCGAAAGAAAGAGTGAAAGTTTTATGCACTTGATCCATGGAATGCTGTATCTGAAGATACCACCGATCGTTCTCTCTCTCTTTCCTCTCTCCTCTTCGTTCATCATTCGAATGCAAGAGGCGAGCTGCATAGAGTAGATCATCACAAAATGTTCAGTTAGAAAAAGAAAAGAGAAAATAGTGTGAGTAGTAGTACCATAAAAATGCTAGTTGTCTATGCTTTCTATTTTTCACTTGTGAATTCTTTTCCACTTTTACTCGTGTCTGTTGAAAAATAAACGTCTTGAACGGAAAGAGAGGAGAAAGATGCAGTTTGCCGATCGAAGTCTATCAAGTAAGTGGGAAAAGTACCAAAACCAGAGAAAAGGATGAATTGGGGCGGTAAAAAGGGAGAAGAAGAGAGAGAGATATGGGGAATAGAAGTGAGGGGGTATTAGAACTTGAACCGCAGGCTAGAACAGGATTTTAAACAGTTCACAGAGCTGCTTTCTTTCTCTTTCTCTCCGCTCTTCACATCTTGGCGATGTTCAAGTGGAACTTATTTAGGTGTTGCCCTTAGGAGCCACACTTTTGACCAAGTGTCTTCCTAGAGTTCTCTTTCTATTATCTCTATTCAAGGTGTTTCTTTGAGCTGTGCACAATTTGGTTTAATTGATTAGAATAATTGTCATTCTTTGGTTCATCATTTCGGAACATCATCATTTGTTCACCTTGGTTCAGTGGATCATCATCCTTCATCCTGTAAACCAGTTGCTAGTGCACCATTTTTGCTTCCTGATTTGCTTGAAAGGTAGATATTATCTTGAAATTTTCTTCAAAACTCTCTTTCTCTCTTCCTTCACCATGTTCAAAAATCAACTCGAAATTAAACTTGTGTTACTCGATGATTGAGCGTCCGATCTGCTAAATTCGTGTAAATTAGAAGAGAGAGAGAATTTATTCTTCTTAATTAAGTTTTTTCAAAATTTACTGATATGAGTAATCAATTATCTTCGATTTCAATCATTATCGGAGAAAGCAAAGTTATCGATGACATGAGATGAAGAAAAAATTGCTTACTCATGTCGCATGAGTGAGATATTTCATTTACATCTTCTTCTCGAGAGTGAAGCAAGTTTCCCATCAGAAGAGCATCTCTCTTCTTGAGGAACATAGCTTTTGGCTGTCTCAACTTATTGAGAGAGAAAGAGGAAAAACAGAGAGAGAGATACTTAGAAGATCAGTAGAATCAAGAAAAATCGACATTAACGCATGACTAGGATATGAGAATATGGGATTAAATGGGACAGTTCTCAGGCTTAGCAGAGGCTTCAGCATGCCTGTCGAGGATATGACTGGTGACGCTTTTTCTTCGAATGATTTGAAAGGGCTCTCTATGTGAGTCAGCCAATGGCAGTGTATGGCGTTTCAAGATTTCATATCGGTAATTCAGAGAGTTAACATAATTCCTCCAGCTCCCTTTACAGGCACCTCCACCGTATCCCAGAGTTCGAAGTGAGCTTTGGTAAACCACAGTGAACTGGATAATCGGTAAGTGCGGAGAGGTGCCGGCACAAGCTCTTAAAGGAGGAACTGCCCAGCCTTCTCAGGCTTGCTGGTATTCGAGACCCTTTCCCTGGCTTTATGATTACTTGCGATTGAAATATCTCTCCATCTCAGTCTCAACCCATAATCTTCTGGGGGAGTTAAGTTCATGGCTGCAACTCAATAATGTTCCATGAACGTGCATATCGAAGCAGATGGGAATCGAACCACTACTCCCATGATAAGCCTTTTCTAACTTGCATATTTCTCAGCTGAATCCTTTGAAATGTTCTTTCCTTCACTTCCACGACTGAGACCATGTGTAAGAGAGAATCCTTTCTCTGTTAGATTCCTCTTAGATTCAAAAACTCAGGCCGAGAAAAGTACGGATATGCTCCAAAATCGCCCAAGTTGGCCCCCAGTTCCAATGCTCATGTCTGGAAGAATATCAGAATCTCAGCTCATCTCGATGTCACTAGATGACGCCCATTGATTCTCAGGCCAGAACTTTTCTCAGTTTCAACTTTCCACAATTTCGAAAAAGTATCAAAGAGGCATCCTCTTGACATTTCTCGATTCCTCTAAATCAATGAGAAATCGATCACTCCCACACTGTGAATGCAATTCATCAGCAACTATTTCGAGGCCTGCTTCGTTCACTGTAAGTAAGGAATCAATTCAGTGGTCAAGCAGAGTGGACATGTTGATCGAAAATTCTTCTCTAACCAAATTCACCAACAAAGCAATGGATAAGGCAATAAATCTATATGTGCTCCTATGCACATTGCTGATGATATTGTTATGGTAAGGAGAAAAAGAAGAGATGAAGACGATTATATAAGAATAAGGCGATGATCTTATACATTCTCTCATCGACCGAAACATTCTCATTCCCTTGTCTCTAGCTCTTCTTTACGATCCCACTTTACTCCTCCATTCGATACATGCTGCCCATGTATCGTTTCTTCTTCTCTATTGGATGAAGATGTTGACCAAATCAGTGTTCAAGATAATTAATGATGGTGAAGAGATAGTGGAAAGAGAAAAAGTGAGTGTGTGTAAGTGGTGGGTTGAAAGAGAAGCACTTGGTCAGTATACTTTTTCTCTCTCTTTTTCCATGGTAAGTTATGGCTGAAAATCATGTTCCTTGTGACTACTTGGTACATGGAAGAAGAAAGGAGGAAAGAGAGAGAGAGAGAGAGAGTGAGAGAGAGAGAGAGAGAGAGAGAGAGAGAGAGAGAGAGAGAGAGAGAGAGAGAGAGAGAGAGAGAGAGAGAGAGAGAGAGAGAGAGAGAGAGAGAGAGAGAGAGAGAGAGAGAGAGAGAGAGAGAGAGAGAGAGAGAGAGAGNGAGAGAGAGAGAGAGTGAGAGAGAGAGAGAGAGAGAGAGAGAGAGAGAGTGAGAGAGAGAGAGAGAGAGAGAGAGAGAGAGAGAAGAGAAAACTATGCCCACTAGGATCACAAAATTATCGTCTAAGAGCAATGTGGCAATGGATCAGAGTAAGTTACTGTAGAACGATCATTTGTACTAGAATACATCGTTCTTTTCAGATGTTAGCAAATCAGTCAACATAAATAGGAGGGGAGAGGGAACTGTAAGAGAAAAAGAGAGAAAGCAAAATGTGATGAGGATGAGAAAATAAGCGATGAAAAGGAATCGTCCAGTGGCAATGGGATGTAGGAGTAGTTTCGTTGAGTAAGATATAAAAAGCATTCCTTTTATTGGGGAATAGAAGGGTCGAGAGAGGAATAGGAAGATGCCCGCATTGATGGTGTGCTCCATGGTATCATTGGACAATAAGAATCAGCATTCTTGATTTTGTCTATTCTCACCGTTCGTAGCGGTAGTTATTTATCTGTTGTCTCTCATTCCTTCATGCTCTATATTTCACTGACTCATTGCATCTTTATCTCTTTTCCCTACTTCCTTATATGACACAATCGTGATGGTCACAATCCGAAACTTGCAATCTCATCAACTTTCCACGTTAAATTACTTGCTCCACCATCTCATTACCATACATACTTCACCCATAGGTCAAGCATGGTTGTTCATGTCATCGTCCATGCTTGTCCACTCATTTATCTTCGGGCTTTTGTTCTAGCTCTCTGTTGGTTATCAAGAGTATTCCTTTCAGAATAGGGGACAGTCTTATTCTTTCACACCTTGGTCCAGAAAGAATAGTAGAATTCACAAAAAGCTGCTCCTATCTGCATTTTTATATATCTTCCATTCACCTCACAATTTGCAATTGTAGAAAAAGGTGAAAGGTCCATGGGCTCATAACTGGTCAAGAAGACCAAGAAAAATACATTCCATTCAGATGCCAAAAAAACCTCTTGGCCTCTCATTGAATGCAAGAAAATAAAATGAAGTAAAAAGGAAAGAGAATTGATAATCTTAAAGTTTTGGCTCCCAATTCCGAAGCAAAATTAACAAGGAATATCACTGATGGCAGAAATTCATCATCACGAAGCTAATTGACACACTTTTGAAGCTAATCTGAATACCATGTTCATGACTAGAGGCAACCAAATGAGCTTCAATGTAATCATGAATCTTTCCAAAAAGAAGAACCCATGAGATGTGATACATCATTCCATAGTGAATATTTTGACTCGTAAGCGCGCACTCAGCGCAGATCGTACTCAAGTTGAAAAACCTATTAGATCGGCGAAAATAAATCATACTGACAACGAGCGGCCAAACATTCGACCTCATAAGGTGACCAGCAAGGGTCAAAGTGGCCCACGATAAAGTTTCTATGAAAACAAGATCAAAATAATTTGTACAGATGCAAATGTATTGGGACCAATAAATAATCGCAGGGAAACGCAAAAAGCGATGCAATTGCAATTGTAAATGGTATCGTAAAGTCGTGAAATCTGTTGGTGATAAGAAAATCCTCAATATTACAGCATCCATAGGAGAGAGGAGAGATGCACACAACACGCACACCAGTCAAAATGATAGCCAAAAGAATACGTGCACTGGAGGCTGGAGAAAGGATGAGGATGGCTAGTGAGAGGAAGATTCGCGATGTGATCATGATTATATCCAGGAGAGAGTAACAATGGATAAACTAGTGACTAATTTAGATTGATTGCGACTTGTATTTGCCATTAAGCGGGCTAGGCCCGTCGAGAAAAGGCCAACTTGAGATGATCTTTATTCTCACGAAGGAGTCGGGAAAGAAGGAGATGAGGAAGAGAGAGAGAAAGTGAAAATGATTCTATCCATCCGATCGATACCCACACACCGAGCCCACCAGCATCCCATCGAGATGCTATCCTCAATCTCTCTCTCTCCCTCCTCTCCATCCTCATCCTCATCTTGTTAAACTAAGACCAGTGGTAAGCTGTGTTTAGTCATTCTCAGGAATGATTCTGATAATGATGATTCTTTTCTCGGGATGTCTAGCATCACACAGCCCACAAAAGATATTCATTCATTTGTGTTATTGCAGCATGCCGCTGGATCACCATCATATTGACCCTCGTGTGCGTGTGTCTGTCTGTCTGATATCTCGAATTTGGGATCTAAATTTGTCGGTCGAAGCCTACTTTGGGTGCCTATGAATGTGGATATTTTCCAGGCCAACTTATTAAGATCAGGTCATGTACCAGCGGGAATTACCGTTACTATAATACGCGGTGAAGATTTATCTTGAAGCCACTTTCAGGCCGAAGTGTGAGGCGTGCCTTTCCACTGGTCTGTCCACAGGATGCTTCCAGTTCGATCTATTCCAGATCGATTTGTCTAATCGAAACAATATATACCAAGACATGTAACCGTGTTAGCATTCGATAAATCATCACTTATCAGATTATTGGTATGCACACCTAATAGCTGTTGGGTAACAATAGTGGACATACACAGATGGACTTTTGTATGGCCACATTTGTCAGTTCGGTTGAAGAAAATTTGTTCTCTTTCAAAACCGACAAGATTATAGTAAATTCATGGGCCATGACTGTGGTTCATGGTGATAACTTTGATACTTATTGTGAAAGATACAATCTCATACTGTCCCACTCTCATTGTTCATTTTCCAATAATAACATGCTTGAATACTTATGTTTATTGTTTGAAGTAATTTATTATTTATATTCATCAAATATTAATATTCTTTATAGTACAATGTGTATGCAAGTATAAATTTGGCACTTAATTTTTTACTTGCTCCATAATAGAGATGCTTATTCTCTCTCTCTTGCTTTTCGACAAATTATCCATGGATGAGGGCTAATCTCTTCCAGGATTTTTGGAATTTTTAGAAAAAATTTTAATTTAGAGAAAAAAACAGAGAAAAAAGAAAAAAAAAGAAGACTGTCTTTACAATGGTGACTTGGTGGGTTTTGAGGAAGAGAGAGAAAAATTTTAGGCATTTAATTTGTTTTGTTTTTCTTCTCTCTGTTAGGAATGAGATCTTTGCTAGGCTTAGCTTTGCTTTGCATAATTTATACAAAATTATCAATATTTTTTCTTATATTATTGGACTATTTTTAGTCAATTTTGAATCCATTTCGAAGCCATTTGAGGAGAAGAGGCTTGATGAGAAGATGAGAAAACAATTTGGTAGAGTTGAGATGTACAGAGAAGAGAGGAAGAGGAAGAAGAAGAAGAAGAAGAAGAAGAAAGAGATCAATGAGGTGATGATCCATATCATTCGACATCCTGGCATTTCTGAGAAGTGGTAGTACTTTATCGCTCTTTTTTTATTCTTATAGAGTATCCGAAAGAAGTAGACACATGCCATGGTCGATTAATTTGGTCTCAATATCTTTGGATTCACAGCTACACAAACCATTGCCACTACCGTTTCCCATGTTAAGGCCTCCAAGACCACCAGTAAATGTTTCCGAAGATGTTGCACCGGACATTATTGAATCATTATTATTGGATGCTATCGATGAGGCCATAGTGGCCGCTGAGGACGGTATCAATGGATAATTGTAAATATGAGCCTCTGATCGAGCCACACGTGGTGTACGCTTAACGGTTGCATACAGTGGCTCAGTGTCCGATGTTCTGCCACCCATCGAATGATGCAGATTGGTACACATTGTACCACCTTTACGGCCAAGTGTATCACAATTAACTTTGGGCAGTGTTTCCATACCATTATCAACTGATCGCATACATTTGGAAAAATCTTTCAGTCTCAGTGTATTGGAATTAGATTCTAGGCCACTTTTGATACCATCACCATTGCATGTAAGTGTACCACCATTGGAACCACCATTGCCCAGTACACCACCGGTCATGGAAGAGTATAGTGATTCGGTGTGATGATGAATTGGACGAGTTGGATATTGGATACGTTTATAGAGTGTACAGAGTAGAAATGAAATTATCACTACGACTAGAACCGAGGCAATCACCGAGATTATGATGGAATAATCGCTCAACTGTAGAGGTATTGATGATGATGGAGGTCGATTTGAACTTCTCCTATGATCCGGACCATACATTGATCCCATTTCATATTGAATTTCATTGCTTGTGATGAAAGTATAATCAGCATTGGTGGTTCCCACTTGATTGGTGGCCGATACTTGAATCTGATATTTTTTAAACGATTGTAGCCCGGTGAGCTCAATATCATCTGATTTCGATGGATTTTCAATTGATACTTCATGCCAATGATCAGATGATGTCAATGATTGTGGCTGTCCTTGCTGCTGCTGCTGATGTTGATGGTGTTGCTCTTCTCGACCATTTCCCGGAGGCTTCAAACGATATCGAATAGAGTAACCACTAATCGGACATCCGCCATCATGCCATGTCTTGAGATGAACAGTGGCTGCCGTTGTATTGGCTGATATTATTGATTGATGATAAGGTGCCACAGGAGCAGATCCATCCGTTTTAACGGTAACCACTTCACTTGCTTTACCTTTACCGGCCTTATTATATGCTATCAAATAGAATTGATGTCTTGTGCCACACGATAGATTGGATGCTGCGTGGAAAGTTTGGTGACCTTTCAAATTGATCTCCTTCCAATCATTGCTTGGTGTATCTTTTGAGTGGACACGCTGATACAGTGTGTAACCTTCAATTGGATTATGATCATCGGAAGTCAGCTCCCATGAAAGATAAATTGATGATGACGATGTGGAAGTGACATGCATCTGTGGAGCATTTGGAACATCCATTTCGAGAGTCTGAACATACACCTCTTCCGATGATGGTCCTGCACCCTTATTATTGAAAGCTTGAATAACAATCACATATTTTGTGAAACGCTTAAGACTCTGTATGATGGACTCCTCTCGAAAATTGTCACCAATTGTGAGAGTTTTGTATATGAATGTTCCAGAGTTGGAATTGATTGATGATGAGCTGCCGGGCGATGAAGATGATAATGACGAAGATGACGAGGATGAAGAGGAAGATGAGGAAGATATTGGCTTATAGCCAATATAGTAGCCTTTGAGTGCTCCATTGAGAAATTCTTTGACCGGAGGTTTCCAGGTCACTTTAACCGATCTACTGGTCACGGAGGTCACTTGTACTTTCAGTGGTGGTCCTTCCGGTGCTTCCTCTTCGGTCACAATTTCCACACTTTTGCCCGGCTCACTGCGTCCTATTCGATTTTCGGCAATCAACCGGAAAGAGTATGCTTGAGCAGGTCGCAGTGATCGAACTTCACCAAACGATTCATCTTCACTCGAAATTGTCACATTTTCCGATTTACTTTCACCGGCAAACACCGAATGATACAAAATATAGTAGGCGATTATCGGACTATTGCCACGATACGGTGGAGACCAGGCAAGCTTGACACTTCGGGATGTTATTTCAACTATTTGTAAATCTTGCGGTGGATCGGGTGGCTCTTGGACCGCCAAGTGTAGCTGCATTTTATCATCACCATAAAAATTTTGAGCTGAACAGGTGAACAGTGCAGAATCGGAGCGATCAGCATTTTTGATCGTAATACTGGATGATAGGCCATTTGTAATGGGTATTTCGGTTACCTGGTAAGGTGGTATCTTATTTTGATCACCAAATGAGCCGAAAACCGAATTTGATGAGCTCAAATTATCAATCTTCTGATTACCCTTTGTCCATGTAATTGTAATGGGCATATCACCAAAAGCTTCACATAATAACTTGACATCTTCACCTTTTCGAATTATCTCCTCATGAGACCTGGATTTGAAATGAGCGGCAACTGGAGGAGAAACAATATAAGACACGATATTAATTTATCGTTTCTGAAATTTTCTAAGCTTGTGAAATTTTTAAAGCAATCAGAAACGCATTTATGATGGGTATATTCATGGCAAGAAAGAATATGAACAGAGCCTCAAGTAAATCGAACGGGAAAATGCTTGAGAGTTCTGACAGTACCCATGGAAAAGATTTGGGTCTCCACTAGAATGTAGATAATTGATCCCATGGGATATAAGTTGAAATAGGATGGGAATTTTGGGATCCATTTATCACTTTTTCCGTGAAACTCAGTGCATACAATCGTAGCCACACTAGCAAGTGTAGTGATATTTGGTAAGTTCATTTAAAATCAATGAAAAAGAACAATGTGAATTACAAAGGGCACACAACAAGCAAACATTCTGTCCGAACAGAGCATCATGGTGATGATGAAATTTGAAAGCGTTCAGAAAGCAATTGTTGCCGGAAAGATAGTGGAAATGTAGTGAAGAATAGTAAGAAAAGAGAATTATGGACAGATGAAGAAGAAAAATTGATAACTCATGGGAAATCGACTAGAGATTTTGTTCTTTTCTCTTCCTACAATTCTCTTTTTCTTTCTCTCCCTTCTTCTTCTTGTTTCAGTCTCAACATATTCTTCATCAATTCTCACCACTCAATGGATGATGTTCTATTTGAGAGACTGAAAAAGAATAAAAGATGCTACAAACTTTCTTGATCAACCATACACATAATGTTTATCATAGGTCATGATGCTGTCTATGGGTCTATGCTACAGCTTAGCACCAGAATTCATAGTCAAACATCACAAGTGTCAAGTTATTTCTAGAGTGTCCCGGGAACGTGATGAACAGCAAGCTCGATACCAATGAAGGATGGATGATATGTTGAGAAACGAAAAAGAATAGCAAAGAGAGAGAGAGAGAGAGAGAGAGAGAGAGAGAAAAGAATGAAATAAGAAGATTGAAAGTCTCACCATGAACAGTTATCGTCACTACTTTGCTGATGATGCCCACAGAATTGGATGCTTGACACAGATAAGAGCCTGCATCGGAATCTTGAACTTCCTGAATGGTAAGTGATCCATTCTCATAGACTTGTAGATGAGGATTGCTCATGATACTCTTGTAGTTGTGTGGTGGGTTACCTGTCATGGGAAACAAGGGATGAAAGGTTGGAAAGAGGGGAGAGAGAGAATCCACATTAATATGAAGATGATACAGGATACATCAAATGGGAATGATAGGATGCTGTATGGGCGATTACCAAGATGGAGGGAGTAGAGAGAGTAAGAAGAGTAGAGGAAGATGATGATGTGAATGGTGACAATAATGGAAGAAGAATGCATCCATTGATGGAAAACATGTTCCCTATCAAGTCAAATCAAATGCATCTTCCATGGTTTGCTCTTTCTCTCATCATTCTTCTTCTCTTTCTTTTTGTCTCTCTCTCTCCCTGTTTACCATAATCAATAGATGAATACATTCGCTATTCACTTCATATTCACTATTCTTTTCTTCATCACTCGTTTCAACCATGGACCCATAAAACATCCATGGAAACATTCCACTAGTATGGCCAAATAACAAGCCCAAGAAGATCAATTGATCATGAGGTACTCAAGATTGAATTTTCACTTTTTCTCTCATTTTTTCCTATCTATTTGCTTGCTTTCATTTTCCAACAATTACCTTCGCCTTTGTTCCATCCTATTCGTGGAATTGGAAAGCCTTCCGCTTGACAGTCAACCGATAGACTTCGACCTCGAACCACTGAACTTTCTCCTCCAGGTTCGATTATCCATCTTGGAGGCACTGGAATAAGGGAATAGATAGATAGAAAATAAATATATATAAACCAAGTCAAGATGCTGGTCACTGGACAGGGTAAGCATGTAATTCAACTTGACAAACAATCTCTGTTCATGTGTAATTTCATCCACAGTTCAGCTTTTGACATCACTCATGGATGCACCCAGGAATACATGATCCTGATATTATCAGGCAAGTAAAGTGAAATCAAGCGAATGCTCGATGATGTGGAGAAAGAGAGAGTGAAAGTGAGTTCAATATAAGTGAATTGAAGAACATGACAGAATTTTCTATTCTCTATTCTCCACTATCTGATAGTTGAAGAAAAAAGGTCATTCCAACGATTGATAGCATCTTTTGTTCAATTTTCATGTTCCAACAATCTGGAGGTCAATATTCGAAGAATAAGATGATTGATTCTCATGTCAGATAATAGGATATGGATTTGTGAACATCTTGATAATTTTCAAGACGTTGAAAATCAAAATCCTAGCTAGATAAAGTAAGAGGTAATATATCATGAAAGACTTTTACAAGCAGCCAAAGTTCCAACTAAAATTCTGATCAGTTTACTGTCATCAAAATAAAAAAGAGTTGAACATTCCCTGAAGTTTTCTCTCTCTCTCTTTCTCTCTCTCTCTCTCTCTCTCTCTCTCTCTCTCTCTCTCTCTCTCTCTCTCTCTCTCTCTCTCTCTATCTCTCTCTCTCTGGTGACTTCCAAGATCTACTTCCTCAATTGCCTCAGGAAGTTCAATTCTAGATGGAAGTCCTCAAAAACAGTAAGATAAGAGAAATATCTTCAAATACAGTAGCTCAAGGAACCCTTCCGGTAGACATTGAAGTAATCTTTTCATTTCACATACACACTATTCAATGTGAAGAAAGAGATAGAAAAATAAAGAAGTTTGTCCATTAGAGAAAGGTAGCCAAGCTGCTGTCGATATTAGCGATACTCTAAGAAAATTGCTTCACCAGCATCCAGCATCCGTATCCAGGTGATTTCTATACTCTCGACGCCCGCTCATCACATTAAATATTGAAGTTGCCCAACCATTTAGAGAACGAAAAGAAAGTAATAAGAAATCTCAACTATCGAGTCCATTAGAACCAGAAGAAGTAGATCCTCGCTTTTCTTCGCCAAACTTGAATCGAATCAAAATTTTATCATCAAAGTCAAAGGATGCACATCACACATGGGAATGATTTGATAGAATATGGCAATAGTTTGATTGGCATATCAGTTAACTTATGAGGGTCAAATGTGAATATATTGCTCTGGATCCCTTGAGGCTTTGAAGAGATGCGAAAGTTTGATGAACTCTAGTCATAAAATAGATATTTATACAATTGTTCTGGAAATAGCTAGGAATTCCTAGTTTTTACATGGAATAAAAGATAATACACTACTGTACTGTAATTGGAGATATTGGAAACTGTAATCAATGAGTAATTTTTTTGAATGGAACCAATAAATAAAGAGCTAGAAGACAGTAAATTTCTCTCTTTCATCACTATCTCAACCCAAACTCATCTCTACAACAGCATTTCGTGAGAATAGAGTAAAGTGAATGCAATTAGTAAAACATCGCTTGCAGAGAATAATATTATATAGAGTTGGATGATGCTGAAACAAGTCACGGAAGAATAATTGTGAGGACACAATTGTTTGCAGATTACAATAACAGTGGCTCTAGCGATTTAGTCACACATCAAAGCTTCTCTAGTTGAATGTTTCAATTTATTTCTAGATTAATGATGAGCGAATGCGTTTGAGGTGTGAAAATTATCATTCATCTGCCCAGAATGTGTCAGTAGTGAAAAAAAACTTAGTGCATAGTGAAATGTAAGTCATCCAAAAATAGCCTGGGAACATGACTTGATAGCTATGAATCTTATTCTCCCGGAATGAAACATATTCATCATCTGACTAGTGAGAAAGGAAGTGAGAATGTGAGGATCGCAACGGTAATAATTTGAGATGTTGAAGTATTAATTGGGAGGCTGAAAATTAGTCGATTAATAAGGTGCGAAGAAAGGTATGAATTACCGTGATGTTCAGGTTTCAAGGGGGTTCAATTAGTCTATCACTTGTGCAATCAAAGTGACTTCATTTCACACAGATTCCACAGATTTTTAAGGTGTATATTTAAGAATCAATATAAATTGTGAATTCTGAGAAACATGAGAGAAAAAGGAATCGTGTAGGTAGAAGTTTTTCTGAAATCAGTCTCCCTTAGATGCTAATCTACAATGCTCGCAACTTCTATTTCTTCTTTCCTCAAGATCATTCGATTTCAATTCACTCTACTTTAAAAATCATGATAAGTGTTGCTTGTTCAAAATGGGGGCAAAAGAAATTGAAACAGGAAACCCCATAAAACTTTCGGTGGTATTTTGAAGAATTGCAACTTTTACGAGAAAGAAAAATTTCGGGCAATTGAAAAGTACAAGCCTCTATGGGTAATACTAGAGTAAAAGGCATGAAGTATGAAAGAGAGAGAGAGAGAGAGAGAGAGAGAGAGAGAGAGAGAGAGAGAGAGAGAGAGAGAGAGAGAGAAAATCTTTCTCCATGAAAAGGAATCCAGATAGAGAGTGATAAAATAGTGGATCTAGGAATCATTATTCATTCTTGTGAAAAAATTTTTTCAAGAGCATCACACGCTGAGTTAAATCGTGCTCCTTCATCCTCATCAGCAACATTTTTGCTTTCTTTCATCCTTCATTTTAACACTTATTTTTCTTTCATCCACACACAGCATCCATTTTTCTACACTCTTTTTCTTCTTCCCTACTATCATCATCACTATGATCCACTTTTTATCCTCTTCATAACCACTATAACCACCAATTTGTCTACCAATTAGGCTTCCAACCAGCTGAATAGAGAGTAGAATAGAGAGAAAAAAGAGAGAGAGACACACACACACAACAATAGATGCTCACAAGTACGAAAAGTATTTTCTGTTCATGATATCATGTCGAGATTTTTCTTCCATTCGTTTTCGAGAATTCTTGGACATAGAGAGATGAAAAAAGTTCCTCGAAATGAGCATTAGTGAAAGAGATTGGGAAAATTATTGTCTAACTTATCATAGAGAATATAGTGGCATGAGAAGGTTTACGAATCATTCTAAAAGTCATAGGAATATATGAAGTCTATTTTTCGTTTATTCTTTCTTTTTTCAAACAAATTCTCTCTCATTATTCTGTATCACACACACTGGAAGATAAAAACATGAAAAATGAATGTTCTTCATAAATTTTTGAGATCTCTTCCTCTCGGGACCTCTGTAATCTGTGAACCAAGGAAGTAGAAAGTTTTGAAATTACCCGAGAGTAGAGAAAAATTAAGTTAAATAGAGTTCCTTACTCTTTTAACTCTTCAAATCAGAGAAAGAGAGGAAAGTGATTATGATCTCAGAGATTGTTTGTCATGTTATTTAAGAAATTTAATCACAATAATGCTGAAAGTGATTCCACTTACCATGAATGGACAAATGGGCAGTATGAGTTGCTGTACCGGCATCATTGCTTACAATGCACGTATAATCGCCTTTTTGATTCAATTTTAAAGATTCAAATAGCAAAATGGACGAATAATCTGTAAGCTGCTGAATTTGTATACCAGGTTCATCAATTGAGACATTATTTTTGAGCCATTTCATTTTGATCGGATAATCTCCACTGGTCACTGTACATAAAACTGAAGCTCTCTGGAATTCGCGAAGATTATTTTGGAAAAAAAAGCTGGCAATTGATGGACGAACTGTGGAAAGAGAGTGGGAACAAAGAAAGAGAATATGAATATCAATATCAATACTTATATCCCCTGGAAAATAAATGAATTAGTATGACAGATACGAATACAAAATGGTGTGCATGATAGATTCATGAATGGAAAAAAGTGTTCCAAAATGAGCAGTCATCATCATTCTTCCACAAGTTACGATAAAATCAGCATCTTCTCCAATCTTCAAAAAAAACGAATAGTAGTAGAAGTAGCCCTCATAAATTCCCATTTGATAGCAAATTTCATGGCTCTAAGACGATCATGTTGATCGATATTCGTATTTCGGCGGAAAAAAACCACCAAAATAATGTGATCCTAACTTTATGATCCACAGAGGTCATTTGGGAAGAAGACATTCACATTTTAGGGAATGAAATTCATGAGGAGTCATATTCGAAAAGGCTGTCCCTGATAGTGAGCGAACATACTCTTTTTCCAAGTAACATCAATTCAATCAACATGATCCTGAAACGATAAAGATGACTCTTACTCTATCGCTGTCTCTCTTTTTCGATTCTCTCTTCCTACTCCTCCTTCCAGCATCTTAGAAAGAAAAAGAGAGAGAGAGAGAGAAAGAAAAAAGATTGGAATTGAATGAATAGTTGCCATCTTCATCATCAGTATTTTCATCACCCAAGCTAGAAGAAAAAATCATTTAGGAGATGAAATGGAAAAAGGAACAGAGAGACAATCTCAAATGGAATGGTCCCAGCATGATTTATTCGAATCAAAATTGAGCTCTTCTCTATCTCAGTTCCAGTTCCAATGAAGATGCGTAACTTTTGTTCGGTTTTGTTTTGCTTCAATCTTCCATGTTCTTCTTCTCCATCTTCTTATAATACATCTCTTCTCGGTTACTGGGTCCTCTCATCCCAAGATCTTTATACCAGCTTAGAAGAAATAGCTCATAGAAAACTCTCTCTCTCTCTCCATCTTGTTGGTCGAAAAAAGTTGGTAAAAGAATAATGTATGTCCTCAAATCGGCCATCATCCAAGCAATTCGTTCTCCATCGTGTGTATGTATGGTGAAGTAGCTTTACCAAAAGTTTGCCCTTTTTCGCTTACCGATGACTCAAGCTCTTCATCTCAATACTTGGATGCTGTAAACGGGCTCATCTCAGCATCAAATCGAGTTCCATACTCATACAACCATCCTGATTACGTGTGCATTTCTCTCTGTCTCTCTAATCAAATTATACATCTCAGCATCCGTAAAAGCTCCAGCTATTCCCATCCAGTCTCTTCCTCTCTCTCTCTTGATGCTTACGTTCTCTCTCCTTCACTCTTGTAAAGTGTAAATAATTAATCATAATGAATAAGTTAAAGATGATCGTATTTCATGTTGCTAGATTTTTGTCTATCATTGGAGGAGGGAAGAGGAAAGCTTTCTCGAAGCTCAAAAAGCAGCTCAAAAGTCGAAAAGCGTGAATTCGTAAAAAGGTTTTGCTACAATTTTACTCTTGATTTTTTATCAATTCTTTTTCCATCAACACACACATGCACACACACACATAGTGGGAGGAAGAAATGTTCTCACATTTGCAAAGAGGGATCCTCTCAGAGAAACGCTCTCATATCGCTCCCAGAATTGGCCTGGCAAAGTATGAACAATTTGAGCTTTTCAGTGGCGCTCAAGTGGCATCTAATCGCTCCTCTGTGGCCATATCTGACACATAAGATCCACTTTAAGGTCTGATGAGTTTACATACACACACACACACACACATGACTGTATATATTCACTCTCTTCTCTCTTGAAGATCTGTTCAGCAAGTGCTTTCCAGTCCATTTTTCCCGCTCTCTACATCGCAAGTTGCCTTCACGACTTAGCTCGGATGTCTATTGTGAGTCTCCATATGAGTGTATGAGTCATACTCATTTTCACAAATTTTTTCGCCAGGACCTCCTCATCAGTACAGCTTATGCAACGGGACAAGAAGAGAGAGTGAGAGAGAGAGAGATGAAGGATGAGGAGAAGGAGGATGGAGAGGAGGTGGCAAAAGAGGAGGAGAAGAGAGAGAGAGTGGAAGACTTGCTGCTTGTCAATATCAAGAGATGAGAAGGGAAATGAAAATACTGTCAAGCTAAAAAATTTGGATGTGTTTGGAATATAATATGCACTGAACAACAACTTAGCTAAGTTGTTGAAACATGGAAAAGAGAGAGAGAGAGATCTCATAGTGTAATCAAGCGAGAGAATATCGAAAGCAAAAATAATTTCTTCTCCAGCTTATGTTGTTCACCCGATTAACGGTTCATTCCTCACTCTGAGTGATGTTTAGATTGAAAAATTTTCCATAACTTTCACCACTTTATAGAGGTTCGCTCTTTTTTGGCCATGAATTTGAGGGCCCAAAAATTTTCAAATATTATATCAGTGGTTCAACTGATTATTAAATCTAAGCTGAATGATGACTGATTTTTGACATAATTTCGATTTGATGGTGATTGAGAAGGTGGAATTTAAAAAAAAGAATCGGAATATCTGTAAGAATTCCAATGGTCCCCTGAAAAAGTGAACTATTTGACTGGCTATTCTGGAAGTATGAAGGTATCAGAATGCTCACCAAATGTATATGCATCATAAATATTTTTTCTACTAAACTTACTTTTTACAGCTATATACAAAGTAGACCGTGAACTTTTGCCTTCCTTGTTGCGAGCAATACATGCATAAAGGTCCTCATCTATTTTACTTTCAACTTGATGGATTCCCAAAGTTCCATTATCGTAAACCTTTTGACGGTGATTGTTGGGCAAACGTTGTCCACCTATTTTCCATAAGGATCCAGGGTTTGGTTCAATTTTCACGTTTTGTCACACATTTTTAGCATGTCGTCCATTGGAATGGGTGGAAGAAAAATAGTCAGAAAACAAAATCATATTCACGCCATGTGAGGAATGGAATATCCAGAATATCAGGGAATACGTTGGCGAATAAAAGTGATTGAAGGAAAAGAAAGAGAAAGAAAGAGAGAGAGAGACAAAGAAAAATAGAAGAAAAAATCGATTAGAATATGAATAAAAGCAGATGCACAGAGTATAGTATAGAATGATTTTATGCTGAACTCTATCTCTCAACACTCGAATCTTGAATCAAAAAATTGATTGTTGACCCTTTCTTCTACTCTCTTTCTTTTTGATTCCGAAATTTTCAATCAATTGGAACCTTCACGACTCTCTCACAGAATCTTCTCGGTCTTCATCTAGGTGAAACTTTTCATGAGAATAGAAAAAGAAAGGAAAAAGAGAGAGAGAGACAAAATTTATCACCAATATCAAGCCATGAATGCAGACATTCAATTCAATCACTTAAATGATCACTTTCATCCGCAGACATATCACTCTATCAGCTATGCTCTTTTCTACTCTCTCTCAATCGTTTTGCAAGATGCCATGTAACTGGTAAGATTTCCTAAATTTGCAAGCAAATGTATTTGGTGTTACTTGTACAGTACTTTTTTTACACCAACATCACAAGTCATGATGGTGAAAACTGTTTTGGAAGAAAAAAAGGCATCGAGAGAGCAGTGACTTATACATCTTTTCTCAAGATTTTGGGAATAGTTTTCTTCCTTCTCTCTCTCTTTCTCTTTCTCGTTCATTTTGCAAGATGGAAAAACTAGGGGAAAGATTTATTATTCTCTCTAGTAAAAAGGCCCACGAGAGAGAGAGAGAGAGAGAGAGAGAGAGAGAGAGAGAGAGAGAGAGAGAGAGAGAGAGAGAGAGAGAGAGAAAGAAAGAGAGAGAGAGGAGAAGGAAGATGGAAAGAATGAAGATTGATTTCGGTTTTGTCACCAAGATCGCTACTATAATTCGAAAAATCACCATCTAGTAAAACGAATGAAAGTGGCCAAGATCACTTTCATCTTGGTGACTTCGATCGATTGCATTCACTTGAATTCCAAGAATATATAAATGTATGTAAGAGTCTGTGTGTATGTGTATGTACATTCTATGGAAAGTGAAACGGAAAGATTCTTCTCATTCTAGGGAATAAGATGAACAAAACTTTGTCTACTATCTTCTCTATACTATATCTCCCTATTTCCTTTTCATCACACCCCTTTGATGACTACAATTTTGCTGATTGAAGTGAAATCACTTTCATTTGTTCACTTTAACGATAGCTCAGTGTCAGAGTGTATACAACCAATTGAATGAGTACAAAATAAGAAGAAATAAGACATCTTTTCAAGCCAATATATATTCATAGGCAATCATGAATGAGAATCAAAAGCAAAAAGAAGAGAGAGAAAGAGAGAGAGCATTGATTAGTAAATTTTATCGATCCTTAGAACTTCAACATGAGTTTGACCGTTATTTCTAGGGTGAAAAGAAATTAGCAAACTAATAAATGCACTATATAATCAGGAAACCGAGAGAAAAAGAGAGCGATACCAAATTGGATTACAAAAATCACAGCTCAGAGAATATATTGAAAGAGGTCAATCTGGATGACTGGACCAACATATATCGACCCTCTCAAGAAAAGTGAAAGAAGAGGAAAAAATTTCTACTCTCTTCCCTTCAATACTGATGTCATGTATCTGAGTGAATGTCCATGGCTGAGTACATGAAAGTTCCTTGAAGACAGGGCAAAAGAGAGAGAGAGAGAGAGAGAGAGAGAGAGAGAGAGAGAGAGAGAGAGAGAGAGAGAGAGAGAGAGAGAGAGAGAGAGAGAGAGAGAGAGAGAGAGAGAGAGAGAGAGTTACTTCAATCTTCCAGAGACTTGACACATACAAGAGAAAGAGAGAGAGAAAGTGAAGTTTGGAAGAGAAAAGGTCATCTTGCCGTCATATCATGAATCATCATCAATCTTGGAATCTTTCATTGGTTCAGCAAGTTTCATGGACAAATATGAGATTGATTCGAAAAAGACGGACAGTTTCAAAAAATATCAAAATCACCATCATTCTGGCGGAACTTATTCTTGGAACGATACTTTCATTGCACTCTCTGTCTCTCTCTCTCTCTCTCTCTCTCAACAGACATCTAGCTATGTCATGAGGATGATCATCATGGTTATTTTGAGGATAGAACAAAGAGAAAAATATGGAGAAAGGAAGATAACCTCAGACATACCACGCAAAATATCGAAAAAGATGAAAAAAATATCATGAATATATTATAATTCCTAGAATAATGAAAATCTGATGACTTTGGAGCAAGATAAAAGGCTTGACCAAGAGAAGAAACCATTTTTTCTCTCAATCCTCACGAGACAAAATTCACTCTAACAGAATGCAAATATTTGTGATCGCATCACATCATGAGCTACAATTCCAATATCTGAATACGTAATGAACTCAGAAAAAAACGAACTAGCCAAGGCATAGCTTTCACTAGATGAAAGTCATCAGAGTAATGAGAAAAAATCTGTATCATCTCCATGAAGCTCCAATGATGATAGTATGTTCACATTTCATTCATTTCTATTCCAAAACTTTGTGTCTATTCATATTTTTACTTATACTCTGTGCATATTGAAATATGTTAATCAAAGTCATTTTACCACCATCTATCAATTAAACTTACCCTTTTCCCATATAATTGCTTCTATTGGATATCCAGCGACTGGACAATTAATTATCACATTTTCACCGGCAATCACCGTTCGATTGGACATATTTTTGACTACAGGAGGACCAATAACATTGATTCGTCTATTATGTTCCACTTCGGATGCTCCATTATCTGCCCTACACTTGTATTCTCCACCATCTTCAACTTGTAGATTGGAAATATTCACATAACTGACCACAAGACCATCCTAAGGGAAAGTGATAAAGTAAGAGAACAAAAAAGTTAGAAAAGATAATGAATCATGCCATTATAATGATGATTCTGAAAGAGAGAGAAAGAAAGAGATTCAAAAGATGAGTGGGACGAGTGAATGAATGGAAAAAGTTTGTAAAAAGAAAAATGAATCGCTATAAAATGAAGAAATGCTACATACACACATATGGAACAGAAAAAAAGGCGAAAAATCGAAAGCACATGGCAAATGGACCATGTTGAATCATGTGTGTGTGTGTGTATGGATGGAAGAAAGGCTAGAAGAAAAGAAGAGGGAAGAAGAATTCCAACATCTCTTTTCATGTACTAATTTTCGTTTGAGCTTATCTGAAAATTAATGAACATTTGTAATGATTATGTTACTGCCCACTATCATTCCATGGTAAATGCATCTTCTTCTTCTCTCTCTCTTTCCATCATGAGCATCTCTCTTCTGAAGATAGAGAAAGCTTCAAAGTTTTACTTCACATCGAAAATGAAAAGAGAAACCAAAAATAGAGAGTAAAAATCTTCATCTTGAGCATGTAAGTGAAAGAGATTGAATTGAATTTTTATGGGAAAAAAGGATGAAGAAGAAGTAATCAAAATAGAAACCAACTTATCCACTAGAGCAAGGTTACTATAATCACTATCATCGTGATGATGATCACTTTGTTCCAATCTGCTGACAATTAATCTCAGATATAAAACAAAAATACTGGTAACACACATTTTTACTTGCTATTCTGTGGAAAAATCATTGAAGTGAAGAATTTGTCCACATTTTTATCCATAGTGAAGACCACTCAACCTCAGCAAATCTTTCTCTCATCCTTCCACTAAACAGTTAAACTACTCACACTCAATCCAGAAGTACCGTTAAGTTGATAACAATCTGATACAATTCGAAAATCCTTCTCTTCATCTATCTTTCCATTCTTTTTTTTTCTTCTCTCTTGTTCAATATGAACTAAGTGGAAATCTTCTCCATCAATTCTGAATTTAATTCAATGAGAGGAGGAGAAAAGAGAAGCACATAGGCAAGATAATTTCAACTTATTTAAGGCAAAGCTTCATTGGTATTTATGAGATGAGGGATAGAAAATAATTAGCTCTTCATTCATTGTTTCAAGCAACCAAATACGATGGAACAAGTAACCACACCAAGAGAGAGATGAAGAGAGAGATGAAGAGAGAGAGAGAGAGAGAGAGAGAGAGAGAGAGAGAGAGAGAAAGTTTTCCATCGATTTGATGGAATACACAAGCCTGAGGACAGATAAAGTTGAGAATGGCAATAGCAACAATGTGAATGTATCATCTATGTGTGACTGAATACCTCTGATGATATCCGATTTATAATACCCGGAACATGGAGAAATCTATCGGAAGTGGGTGAGCATTCAAGAGCATGGACCATGATGCACACACATAGATACACATGGCCCAGGGTGAACATGATGGAACCAACAATGATGATAATAATTGTCTTCAACTGTGAGATCATAAAAGTATTTTTTTTCATCTTCTTATTGTTCTCCAGGAATACTCTCTCTCTTTCTTTCTTTCTCTTCTTCCTCTGGCTAAACATTGCAACGATTATATACATCACATGTTCATCTTTTGAAGTGAGAAAGAAGAAAAAAATCTGAAGAATGAGGGTTTGATGAATCAAGAGCAACTATAGTATCGATTCTATCATTATTTTCAATATTTCATAGCACAATTGACTTTTGTGATTTCATTCTTGAAAAAAAGATATTCTCAACCATGGCTTTGGAATTCCCGCATCTCACACACAACTCAACTCATTGATCTGGGAAAACATCTAGTGAATATATGATACAAAACTGCGAACTTATGAAGTGTTTTCATCTTTTTTTGTACAGTTTTTTTCTTCTCAACTCTCACTCTTGTACTTATTTCGTTCTTGTAAGGCTATATAACTACAGAGGGGAAAAAAAATTTCATGTGTGAATGAGAGCCCATAAAAATAGATGCTCATATTCAACTCTCAATGTGAGATCATCATCATAAGCATCTTGGAGAAGAAGAAGAAGCAAAATAAGTACAATGATTCTCGATTATCATTAGTATCATGAGTCTCTCTTTTTCTCACTCTATTTCTCTACCAAATATCCATGAGATTTTGATCACAAATAACTGATGCATGCGATTGATGATCCCTCTCAGAATTTACAAATAAAAATGATGATTCAATAGTGATACTGATACCCAGATTCTTTCTGGCCATTGATATTCCACTCGATTCTCGTCTATTTTGATTCCAGAGAGGACCAAAATTCATCAGTTAATTGAGAGAATTTTTTACTAGCTGAGAAGAAAAAAAAGCTTAAACACACAACTAGAAAACCCTTCGAGTAAAAGATTTTCCATTTTCCATCATGTAAAAAAGACAAGCAAACAAGTTCAACACACACATACACACAGAATGAGAAAAGTGTAGGGCAAACAATCTCTTCATGTAAATTAGGTGTAACATACTGTTAAGTGAATTCATTGCATCTCTTCATGCCTTCAAGAACTTTTATAGTTATATATAAGTCATCTTGAAAGTCATTTTCATTCTTCCGTCTCCTCTCTCTCTCTCTCTCTCCCTCTCTTTCCACCTTCTTTATCATCACTTGATGCCTCCTTTGCATACCCTGATGATGAAGGCATAACATATAGTATGAAAGAGAGGAAGAGAGAGAGAATCTTCATCTTATTATTTTCCACCATCTTCTTCTTCTTCTTCTCATACTTCTTATCATCACTTGAGTTGATAGTGTAAGAAGTTGTGATGAAAAAATATTATATATTTTTCATATTCAAGAGCATCTTGTTATATAGCTTATGTAATAAGGACTCTTAACTGTGTATGTGTGACAAAACATTCTCATCTATCTCTCTTTCTCACTTCTCATCATTTTCAAAGTAGCATCTCTTAAATCATATCATCAACATAGACGTAGACAGCATCCTTAACGGTACAATATCGATGGCTAACCTTTCATCACCTCTTCTTGGTTACACACACACATTCTTCTTCAATCTCTCATCACATCTCCTGTTGACATAGTCTCTTGGGTTGAAAATAAAAGGAAGAAGCTTTAAGATTGAAAAATCTTGCTAACTTTATCTCCATCAACAATCTGAAAAGTTCTGTGTGTGTGTACATGAAAGCGGATGTCAAAAAGTTTTTCCAATGTGTTGAGGAGCAAAGATGTGTTCACAATTGAGATAGAAAGCTGTGTATATGAGTGTGTAAAGTAGAGAGATTTTTTTCTTCTTCCTCAAGATTCTGATACTTAAAGATGCTTGAAACTCAAGATTATTTTTTTTAACATCACCTTGTCATCTAATTTTGTTTGTAAGATCGATAGAAAAAATAACTTGAAAGGAAAAGAAGAGAGGATGGAAATGAACTTTTCCTATTGCGTTTGCCATTCTTCAGATGTGTTTTGAAATCGAATTTTTTGAGCCCAATTCTCGGGAGTATGAAGATTATCGAAATGAACCTTACATGAAAGAAGAATTTCGAATGAGATATAAGATTCAGCATGAAATTCCAAGAGACGTTGAAATGGAAATTGTATCAGATTATCTTTTATCTTGTGAACATTGTCATATATCGACCTGAGGTCATGTAAGCAGTCAACATGGATGGGCATATAGAAAATATGTTCAGTATGGACAATTCAGACCACAATTTTCCCATTGAAGATGGATTCATGAGAGAAGAAGGATCAATTGTTCAATCTTTGCTCCGCTTATTTACAGTTCTGCGAATATGATATAATACATGATACAGATAGATGAGCGATATTTCCGCATCATCTCCACCAAAAATGATGAAGGTGAAGAGAGCAATCATAATTAGTGTGGTTAAGAGAGCCTAAAATGCATTTTCACTCTGCAGAGCATCCTCATCACTTTCTATCATCTTTTTCGATAGAAAAGATGATTTTTCATTCATTCAAGGAGCTCATCACTATACACAACTATGTGTGTGCACATAACTGGAATCTCGAGCCTGTATCTTCCAATTAGAGACTCATGATTGCATTCAGGCCAATAGACAGGCACATACAAACTTTCGAAGTAAAATAGAGGAGGAAGAAAAAAAGTGATGAGGATGAATGAGAAAAAATTAGCACTTCTAGAGAAAGAAAGGGAGGAAAGCCATTCTTTTCTTGTGAATTAATCAACCTATTCTTTGATGGGATGCTGTGAAGAGTGTTTCCTATTCTATTCTAGTGATTCACTTTTTTACCACTTTTATGAGACTCTTGACTCCAAATATGAGGGAAGAGAGATGAGAGATGAGAGAGAGGAGAGAGAGAGGAGGTGGAAGAGGAGGCAGAGAAGGATAACCAATGATTGGGTTCAAAACGTCAGTAAATTGAAGAGCTCAATGATTTTTATCACTTAGTATGCAACTCAAAGGTTTTCATTCAACATACACACACACACAATACATGCAATCATGGGAGAACAACAGCTAACGGATGAGGATGCTGAGTTTTTGGCGGAAGTTTTTCACCATTCCGGTTGGCTGATTGAAAGAATCATCCATACACATACACATCATAATCCAAAGATGAAAGCACATGTATGATTCATCATTACTAAATTGTGATTGAATATGAATATTTTGTAACACAAAATGTTCACACATACAGTGCCCAGCACACAGTTAATATAGCAAATGAAAAGTCCATGCAAGGAAATTAGATGAGAGTCAATAATTTTCTGGAATATATTTTTGAACACAATATTCAGTTGAACACTTGCGAAAAAACCAAACCCGGAAGTTAAGCTCATGACATCATCAGAGAATATGTAAGGAATCCAAAATGTGTGTTAGTGTAGAGAAAGAGAGACTATTTTTCACACTTTCATTCATTTTTGAAGCTTGATTTTCTATGATTATATGGCGGTGTTGGTGGAGAATATATTTCTGTGGACGATAAAACACAGAGGAAATGAGATAGATAAAAGAATAGCTATATTACAAAGGGTCACTCAGGATGGTAGAGAGAAACAGATACAGACATTGGGCTTTTCATAACTAGATAAATTCATTCATTTGTCGTCCATGTTCATCTCATTCTCTTCTTCATTCTGGCAAGTATTCTCGGAAAAGAGAAGAAGAAGAACAAGAGCCAGAGACAGAGACCGAGAAATATTTTGGGCAATATAATCTAGTTATGGTGACTGCATGGGAGACACCATACACACCAAGAGAATATCCTTACAGTAACGAGGAGGAACGAAATTATATCCACTAGCCAGATATCATATGATACGGTCAAAGGTTATGCTGGGTGAGAGGGGAAAAATGTGTGTGTCCATAAGGTGAAGATAAAGAGAGAGAGAGAGAGAGAGAGAGAGAGAGAGAGAGAGAGAGAGAGAGAGAGAGAGAGAGAGAGAGAGAGAGAGAGAGAGAGAGAGAGA